>JAPPVO010002710.1:0-31524 GCA_030407325.1 Camellia japonica | reverse complement strand
TGGCTTTTTATTCTTTCGATAATGAACATTCTAGTATGTTAGTTGGAATGAAAATCACGCATATATACAAGTTAGTTCCCATATACTGTATCAATTTATGGGTAATTCACAATCGATATGACCAGTTTGGTTGCTAAAACTTTCTTTCTTTTTTTGGTGATTCATTGCAACAAATTAAGATTTTAAAGACAAAAATTTAGCCCAAAAAATCACTTTTTAAGAACAAAATATTTTTGTTGCCAAAAATGTCATTATTGAATATTTAACTATAGAATTGGATATTTAGTGATGAAAAACTATTTTTTTGGGACCAAAATTTTGGTCTCAAAGAATAAATTTTTTTGTGACCAAATTATTTTGTCTCTAAAAGTGCATTTATTAGGAATATTATCAAAATTGTCACTAAAAGTCATTTTTTTGACTTTTTAAGACGATGATTTAGCAACTATTCTTAGAACAATAGGAATTGATCCCCAAATGTTTTTTGTAAGAAAATTTTCACTTTTGGGACAAAAATGTTTAGTTTCTAAAACTCTTATTAGTTGTAATTGTTGGTGATTTAAAAAATTTATGATCGTGACATTTAATTGTGCCGGTACATATAACTTGATGCTCTTGATACCATTATTTGACAATATGTATGTGGATATCATTTATGGTTGTAAGATGGAGATAGAGCCTACCCTGAGCATAGGCCCACCAGGCTATTACTTAGGACCGCTCAAAATAGACCTAACCTAAAAAAGGGGCTCTCCTATTATAGTTTAGTGTAATATATTAAGTATGTTTTAAGTCTAAAAAAATTAAAAAATGCTCAAACTAACTTAAAATAAATTGACTCATTACAAAATTAAATGGAACATTCAAAATTAAAAGGGCACATTCTCTCTCCATATCTAATCTCTAACCCTAACTCTTAATTCAATTTTTCCAAAAATTTGAGAGAAGCGGCATAACAGAGTACTAACGAATTTATCAAGAATTCAGAGTAGCAACACAACACAAGTAGGTCTTTTTTTGTATTCAATTAATTAAATATGTCTTGTCTTTTGCTCAATTGCTATTATAATATGCATATTTATACAAATCTAAATCATCAAGAAGAATTAATCTTTTGCTACCTGCGCTATTATAACATTAGAAATTTAATAGTTCACATCACATAATTTAAAAGTTTTGTGTTTTGTTTAGTGATGGTGATGCTCTTGTACTTATTTTGATCTTAAAAAATATTTTGATCTCAGCTCATCATAACTTTTAAAAAAATTATTCGTCTGGATTTGCAAAAAGGAAAAAGACTAGATTATGCAAGTATGATTGATTTCTTTGCTTCTAAAAATGTAAGAAGAGCGATGATCAAGTGATACTTATTAATTGTTATAGTGTAATACTTATTTTTTGTGATTTTGACACAAATCTTGTCCTTTACCTTCAAAAATATTTTTCGGTGAATGAAAAAACAAAAAAAAAAAAAATATGTGAAACACCCTAAATGATCTAGTGATATTTATTAGTTGATTATCGGCTTTGGGCTCCAAAAATCTGAGAGCCGGGCGTGGATGGGGGAAAAAAATGTTAGAAGAAAGCATTGTAAATTGAGCCATCTCTTCCATTGCATTCCCAACTTGAACTCAACTTTGAGCATTGCGTGCTTCACTTCCAGGTCAGTTCATCATCCCTCCTGTTTTTCTTTCAGTTTTCTTGGGAAACAAACATGTTTTGTTTGGCAATGGAGAAAATGCAGAAAAATAATATGCATTATGTCGTAGTTTTAAATATTGGCCAATACATATCATATCCAATACACCTAGTACTCTCGTTAAAATAAAAATTATATGTGTATCAGTCGGCTCTTTATACATATTGGTTCATAATAAATTCACAGTTGATACGATCAGTTCAATTGTTTTGCATTAGCATTGACTCTAACTTCTTGTTTTTGTTTTTTGTTTTTGGTTTTTTGGCAGAACAACTCAAAGGATGGGAAAGAGCATGGAAAATGATGTTTTGGCATTAGCACACACTGCAGTTTTCAGAGAATCAAAGAATCTTGAAGGATCTTGTATTAAGATTAAGGGCTATGATTTCAACCAAGGAGTGAACTATTCTGAATTGATCAGATCAATGGTCTCCACTGGATTCCAAGCCTCCAACCTTGGTGATGCCATTGACATTATTAATCAAATGGTTAGTTTGATTTTTGTAAACTACTCTCCCAAAGTTTAGTCCTTCTTGGGATAGTATCACGCCTGACAAGAATGGACATTTTTTGATCGCGGATTGAACTTCATGGTAAGTTGGCGGGGATTGTAATGCCCCCTTGCCCAAAGGTGGAGGTTCGGTTGGAATTAGGGATTCTTCTCCACCATGGATCTCTCTGCAATGGTTTTATTGTGTTATAATAAAGTCGAAGCAAAATGATGTAATTTTTTGTTGTGTTGCTTAAAAAGAAAACAAAATGAGGTCATTGAACAAAAAGTCTCGCAAGAAATCTTTATTATTATTATTATTATTATTATTATTATTATTATTATTATTATTTTATTATTATTTATAGCTGGATTGGAGGCTTTCACATGAGGCTCCATCACAAGATTGCAAAGAGGAGGAGAGAGAGACTCTATACAGAGAGCCAGTGAAGTGCAAGGTGTTTCTGGGTTTCACTTCCAATCTCATCTCCTCTTTGTCCGAGAAACCATTCGCTATCTTGCTCAGCATCGCATGGTGAGTCAATTATCTGTTTAAAATTATGAGGCTACAAATATCCAAATAATCCAATTTTTTTATATAAATGATCTGTACATTAAGACATGGAAAAAAAAAAAAATTGAACCAAATAGATCATCAAAGTAGGTTTGTGATGGGCCTCACGGGCTGGACTGGATGGTCAGTCCACTAAAGGAGTTGGGTCCTTCTACCCCCTCCTTTCTGGGTGAAAGTAGAGACTTGAACAATTCACACATGTTTTTTTTTTTTTTTTTTTTAAATCGGCAAATGTTAGTTGTTAGATTAGCAAATCTCTCCACCCTTGGCAAAGCTTGCACTCTCTTAATTCAACCCCTAAAGGGAATTGAACTCATGACCTCCTTGGAACTAAGCCCAAAGGAAGGCATGGCGGCCAACTAAGCTAGGCCTAGTTGGTTAACAATTCAGACATGTTCATAGTACAGAAGAGTTGCTTCTTGGAATTAAAACATGAAAATTTACTATTTTTAGACTAATCACTGTTTAGATATTTTCATAGTGCAATTTTAGCCTCAACTGGTTTCATGCAACAAAAAAACAAAACAGGGTTAATTACATCAAAAATCACTCAACTATTTACGAACATCACTTTAATCTTCTCATCTATGAACTTGTTCATATTGACCCCCTCAATTATTGAAGGGGTAAGTTGATATTCACAAATAGTTGAAGGGGTTTTGGTATAATTAATGCACAAAAAAATAATAAAAAATAAAAAATAAAAACATAGAAACATAGAAACACAATTTTTTTCCAGAAAAAATGTCTAGAATGTAGTGCTGTCAGCAGCAACATTCTGGACATGTTCAATTTTGTGTTTGTAGCATTATTACTGCATGCAACATGTTCAAGTTGCGGTCTTTTAGGATGAGTGTGCAACATTGCATTCTGGACACTTTTCTGTAAAATTTTTGGTGTTGGAAAAGACGTAAATGGGCATTATATTTGTTAGAGAAAGTCTAAGTACGTAGAAGATTTTCACATAACAAAACATAGATGTAAGAATGTCACATCTCTCACACAATCTTCTGTGTTCCTAGCATGGTTGTATCTGTTATTATAGGCAAATTAAGTTTGTTTTTCTGAACTGCATTCTGGATAGGTTATTTGCAATCGGGCATCCAACAGACCTTTCATCTTATGTTTTGATCCGACTGCAGATCGATGTATTGGTTACAACAACGGGCGGTATCGAGGAGGACCTCATAAAATGCCTTGCACCGACATATAAAGGTGATTTTTCTCTACCAGGAGCTGATTTACATTTGAAAGGTTGAACTGGATTGGAAATTTGTTGGCTCCTAACAACTACTGCAAATTTGACGATTGGATTATACTAATTTTCGATCAGATGTTGGAAGAGCAGACTATGAAGGTATTCCCATTAATTTTTGAATTTTTCTACTTTAGATTGTCTGCATACTTCACTGTTTGGCTTGACATGAAAGTATATATACTATATAAGTTTCTCCAAATTCCAATCACCAATGTCTTGAATCTTGATGCACCACCAAATGAAACAATTTTACGTCTAAATTTTTATGGTGATTTGATGAATGAAGAAGATAGGAAGATAGGTCGAATTTGATAACTGTTTACAGTTATTTTCTGAAACAGTAAACATTTCTATTCTATAGCCATTTTTAGGGGGGGGGGGGGGGGGGGGGTTGAAAGGCATTACAAAGCTTAAAAACCGTACATTTTTCTGTTAATCAAGTAATGGTCTGCAAGAACATTGTTCAAATTCTGGCCAGACATTTTCCTTTTTTTGTTTGACAGAAAGTATTGTGGACTCCACCGAAAGTAATTGCTCGCTTGGGGAAAGAAATAAACAATGAGAATTCATACCTGTACTGGGCTTACAAGGTAAGTATTCAACCAATTTACCAATGTTTTTTCCACATCCATGCTTGAGTTTTTATTTATTTTTGTGTGTGATGCCATTTAAGTTAATATGTTAATTACATTAGAGAGAGAGAGAGAGAGAGAGAGAGAGATTTGTTTATTGTTCATTCTAAAGTTTTTTGATTTTCAGTTATGCTCCAATATGTTTAAGAGAAAGAAAGATCTGAAATCCACTCCCTAAGGGGTTCATGTTGAGACGACAAACTACCCACTCGTCGGAGACTAAAGACACATGGGTGGAATTTAAATATGAGAGACTGTCAGATTTTTGCTATGATTGTGGACGCATTGGCCACGAGAAATCTTCCTGTAAATTTGTCTCGCGGGAGAAAGGTCGGACATCTGGTTATGGTCCTGGGCTGAGAACTGGGGTAGCCAAGAATCTGGGATTATCAGTGGCTTACTTTCAAGACCAGATTGATGAGATGGAAGACCGGCTGCGACCCTTTCTTCGGCAGCCACACTCTCCAATTCAGAAGAATGGGTATACCGTACGTGTGAATCAGGTTACGAATCAACCTCGTACAACCACAGTAGGGGCACCACGTCCACCACTACCACCACGCCTAGAATCAGAGCCAGCCGTCATGCACGACCACTCAACACGTGGCGCTCATAATGGGAAAACGACAACTCTGGTTAGTACTCCCTCCCCTACCCAGAGTATTGAGACTTTGTTATCCCTGAATATTCCCCTCATACCTTCGTTTGGTAGTATCACTATTCCTAGCCCCAGTACACCAAATGAAAGCGGCCCATATACGCATAGTATGCCCCCTAGCCCAACCCATTCTGGGCTACCATATTTTGTGACTGAACCATCAGATAGTCCAACTTCACAAGACCACTCTCGCTCGCTTCTGTCTTCACAAAATGAGCTTCAAATCCAGAGTGGCCCAAATAGCCCTTCTAAGCCCGCTAGTGAGATGTTAGCCTTGGCCATTCCAGAGGCCCCTGAGATACTCCTATCATCTGTCTTTACTGGACTCTCCCTTAAACAAAAGGCCCTGGACGAGCCCCTCAACTTCTCACCCCAGCCCAAACTCCTCAAATTGGAGCACCAGCCCAGGATGCTCAAGAGTTTGATGGTAGCGATTCTGGTGCCCGCCCTGACAAACCCATATCGTGGGGAAAAATACGAAGTTCGGCAAAGACTGTCAAGGTTTAACTTCTTTTGCCTTTCACCTTCACTTCCTACCTTGAAGTGATTGTCATTAGTGAAAATTTTCTGTTTTCCAATTGCATTGCTTAATCATAGCATTATGATTCTAATTTGTTTCCTCCTTTTCATTGGTTCCAAACAGGTACACTGTGATGCAACTATTGCTTTTCCCCTCGTGGTTGCAGAAACATCAAAGAAATTTGTCACACAAGTTTGTTCGAAATAGTACGAGTAAAACATGTTTATTGTATCCGTAACAAGTGTGTTTGAAATAAGTGGCTTTAGTTCACAAGTTCATGTGAAATTGTATTTTTTTTCCTTCGTTCAATAAAATGGGTTGCGGGGGGTTCAATAAAATGGGTTGCGGGGGATGACCAACTGTAGCAATCCTCTAAGCTCCCTCTATTTGCTGAGGAGCCAGACAGGAAGAGCCAGACAAAAAGAGCCTAGACGGCCTGGCAAAATTGTGTCTGTAATGTACTCAAATTCACTTGCACAATAAATCTTGACAAGCTGATTTCAAATTGTATTAGCAACTCTCTGAAATTTACTTCTTGTGCATTCATTCATATATGATCATGAGTCATGACAGCTTCTCACTTGAATTTCCAACACAAATTATATAAAGATTTCACTTGAATTAACTACAAATTAGTCTTCATAGCTCTTGCCATTACACGAGTACAAGTCATTGGATGCGCTTACAGATAGTGATTCCATCGCCTAACGGAGCATGAGACATTAAAATGCGGGGATCAGATGCTAGTGATTTGTTCAGTTCAATTGTGAAATGCCTACCGTGCTTCATGCCCTCCGGAACCGATTCCTCAGGCATTGCTACGGACCCTCCCCAGAGTGTGTTATCATAGACAACTATTCCACCAACTTTCACCAGTTTCATCAATCGCTCATGATAGTTAAGGTAATTAACCTTGTCAGCATCGACAAAAGCAAAGTCAAAACTCCCTTCATTTTCATTCTGCAACAGAAAACAATATCCACAAACAAGAAAGAGAACATTAAACTAGAGGAAAATGTAATGATATGAAATAAATTGGTTCATTACAAGGTGGCTTTAGAGATTTAAAGCCTGATTTTCATTGTTTTTGGTGTCACATGGGTAAATGAACTCTGAGTGTTTGCCATGGCATAGGGGTTGTTCGAGCAAAGTGAGTAGAAAGGCTTGACAAGTTGCTCCGTTGTGTGTATTTTCAGAGGGAGAGGAACTGTAGATCTTTCAAGGGAAGAGAAAATTCCATTATTGATTTCAACGGATCAGTGCTCATGCAACTATTTTTTTGGCTTAATGAGGACTGCTCTCTTCTTCTTATTATTCTTTTTTTAATATATACAGATATATTCTTTTACGATTTTTTTGGCAAATTTGTGCATCCCTGTTGATATACTAGGTTTTGTTAAAACAGAACAAACATAAGGATTTACTTGGTTTGGCTTGGCTATAAGCCTATGTTCAAGGGCGCAGAACAACGAGTTTCACTATCAATGTAGAGAGACAACAAGTGGGCTCTCTCTCAACAAGCCTTTCAGAAAAACTCACAAGATCTTCTCAACTCTAGAACTCAGTAAATAACTTTATATGTACAAGGATCTAAAAGTTACAATATGAGGCAAAATAGACCTAAATACAAATATCAGGTCAAGCCCATTTGCCCATTAATCTGGTCATGTGGGTCGCCAATGGGTAGTGAGCATTATCTGGATTGAATTCAGAATACACCCACAGTATGTTTGGTTTGCTTATTTATACAATGCAAAGTTACATTTACTTGTCACCAAAAAAAGACAAACAAAAAAACAAAGAACAAAAAAGATAGTAAATACTTACGTTTTCCAACAGTTTATCAAGGACAGGTAGAGCCTCGGACACAATGAAGTTGATTTTGTGTTCAACCCCAGCTTTTCTAATAACTGGCAACCCTATCTCATATGTCTCCTGATTCAAATCTATTGCTATGATCTGCAAAAATAATCTAGTTTTGTCCATAAATGCTTGATCAAGAGATTAATATATTAGGAAGATCAATGGTATATATGTATAATCACAGACCTTGCCATCATCAGGAATGGAAAGAGCAGTGAGGAGAAGGGAGTATCCGGTGAAAACTCCAATTTCAATAGTGTTTTTGGCATTTACTAGCTTCAACAGCATGGCCATTAATTGACCTGCATCAGGAGCTGTACCCATCATGGACCTGCAAAATAAGGATTTCAAGTGGCACCAAGACCGGATTTGGTGCAACTTCTGTCGAGCTAAAAGTTGATAATCTAAACATGAGCAATACTACATACTCAGAATTTTTACCACAAACATCAATGTATAGTCTAGGTTCATTCTATCTATTGACCCCACTATACACTAGTTAAAACTCAACCACACTTTTTCATTCTGGATGTATAGCTTGTCTAAACATAAAAGTTACAAACATTCCTTTCTTACTTTCCAATAATCAACTTTCTAAGTCATTTTGGGTATATGGCTGTTTTATTTTATGTCATTTTTGCCGTTATAAGTAGAAGTTACACTAAACTCTTTGATACTGGTTAACAAACAAGAAGTTGGGGCACCAGTATTACCTAACTTCAATAATATCTGCTCAAAGATTTTAGCAGATACCTAATTTTGTTTTCTAATTGGTGGTTTTCGACTTTAGCGACGATAAACAATGGAAGTTGAAATAAATAAATAAATAATTTCTTGGCGAGAAACTCTTTAAGGTCACATTAGACCAATCATTGCAAAGTAAACCTCAAATACCTACAATCACTTTCAAATCAATATGTATCTATTAAGACTAAGCACAACATCAGAAGGAGTTGAACATAGGAAGTCTACGTTTATAGTTCATCCCAAAATGAACTGCTTTATCACTGGGCTAGCTGTGTATATTGAAATAAACATTTCTATTAATTCCATGAAGAAAATTTAAATCAGAGAACATTACCTTGGGTGGCTTGCAGTCACCTCCCTTAGCTCCTTGAGAAGTTCTGGTTCACGAGGGTAGACGCTGGTCTCTAGGATATACTACCACATTAATGGAGTGTGATGTTGGTTTAAAGATTTTTTAACAACATAAAACAGAACAAAAGAGAAGGATGGGAGGGTCGTTACCTGATACAACTCATCACTTTGCAATAATCCCTTGGTAGGACTCGTAACTTTCTTTGTTGTCTGTTCCATTGCTTAATTTCCACCTACCTCCATAAAAATTTTAGGGAAATTACTCTCATTTTCAGATGAAGGTGAGCCATTAGATGCTTCAACCTTCGGTACGTAAATGGACTCGGATATGGACTGTTGTCAGGTATAGGTACGTGTTTAAGTGTCAGATTCATTTAATTCTTATATCAAGGACACCATGACATGGCTAGGGACACTTATCTCAACAAGTAGGTCTCTTTATCACAGTAATTTGTGCCAGCAATATGAATCCCAATTTAAATTGCAAGCATGAAATGTTGCATTTTTTTTTTTTCATTTACTGAGTTTACTGTTATTACATTGTCTTGTTAGGCCTTCATCCCATCTTGCCACAAAATACCATCACTAGTTTTATTTGAACATATCAAGAACAAATCAATTATCAAAGCTCTTTTTTAATGTTGCTACTACCTATTAGGATAAATAGCACTCGTAATCCTTATAATTTATTTCTTATGTCAATATGGTTCTTGTAATTCGAATTATATCAATTTTACCCATAAAATTTTCAAATTGTGATAATTTAGTCCAATTAATAGCGTCACTTTAGAAATTAGACTGAAATCAAGAGGCAAAATAGCCAATTCACTCAACTCAAAGTAATTGAGGGGTTGACGTCCAATTTAAAATGGCTTATTCCTTTTTGAATAGATCATTTTGCCCTTGATTTCTATGCAATTTCTTGGTGAATGGTATCAATTGGACTAAATCAATATAACATGAAGAATTAAATGACAAAATTGAAAAACACAAGGGCTAAATTAACACAAAAGACAGAACACATGGACCATAGGCATAATTTATCCAAAAAATTAGGGGAATTACAAAAAAAAAAAACAACCCGAGGGTTTGATCTTTATAACAAAATACACCTTGACTTTTTAATTTTGTCAATATTAATACTAAAATTTTAATTTATTTTCAATCTAAATCATTCGTTTATTTCTGTCAAGTAAAACCAATGAAAAAAGAAAATTTTAGCCATTAAATTAGGTGGCTCTAAATGCACCCCAATGTTTTGGTTGAGCACCCCATTTTTCCAATTTTTATTAATAAAATTTTGTCCCCTAAGCTAATGACCAAAATGGACAAAACCCTAATCCCAACCAACCACACTACTCCAGCCAGTAACCCAACTTCGACCATCTCCTTCCTAGCTCCGGCCACCCCTTCTCGACCTTACTTGTCACACCTCCCTGTCGTTATTGTCCAGCGTCACGACCAGACCTTCCCTCCATTGTTGTCGTCACCGCTGCCATCACCAGCAACCCCCTTACCCTCCTCTACAACTTCGCCATTGCCATCACTGGTACCCCCAACCATCCTCTGCAACTCCTTTTTCTTCATCATCATCATCATCATCATATTCTTCTTCTTCGTTGAACCCTACCTGTCCCTGTCGCCTCTTCCTCTTTCTTCTTCTCTACCACCATGATTTCCTTCTTCGTGACCTCCTCCCATTGCGAATTGCCCTCACAACCCCTTCTTCTTCTTCTTCTCGTTCTTCTCCTCCTCTCAAAACCCTAGATCTGAAATCTAGGGTTTCCGGAGGAGAAGAGGAAGAAAAATAAGAAAGGGAGCCAGCAGATGGCGACGAAGAAAAGGAAAGGGTCAGTGCACGGTTGAGAAGTGGTGATCGACGTGTGGAAGTAAAAGCAGTGGGAGATGAGGCTCCAGTGACGATGGGAATATCGGCAACAGGTGAGTGAAAATAGGGGTATTTGCAATTTGATTGCGGCTGGGGAACCTCTGATCTGCAACCGACCATCCGTCCGTCAATCATTACGCATCCATCCAAAATACAACAGATCGATTCGGTTCGGTTCGGCCAATTTGGGCAGATCAGAATATTCGTTGAACACCCCTAAGTGAAAGGGGTAAAGGTGAGATTAATTGGGTGTTTTGCAGTGTCCAACGAAAAAAATTTAAGGGGTTGTTTGGGATGATTAAAATATATATATTTTCAAACTTTTTATGAAAAGATGTGCAATATGATAGAAAAGTGATGTAAACCAAATACGATAAAAATATAAAAATATGTGCTTTGTAGATTGAGCCAAACAGCCCCCTAAATTCAAAATTAGGGTTGGGGTGTTCAAAGTAATGGCATGCCCAACCTAATGTTTGGGGTGCATTGAGAGCCATCCTATTAAACACTATGTACGTGTACATAAAATGTCTAAAATATCATTTTTTAAATAAGTTTAATGATTAAAATATAATATTTTTAATCGATTTAACTTACCAAAAATAGGCAAATAGTTTAGATTGAAAACAAATCAAAATATTAAGGGTTTAAATTGACAAAATTAAAAACTCAAGATTTATTTTATTATAAGAGTCAACTTTTTCTTATTTTTTCTCCTTTTTAATTTTTATTTTTAATTGCCCAAAAATTTACGTACAAAATTGTCAACCATACAATAATACCACCCCAAACATTGGATACAATCCTTCCTCTTCATCCAAGATAGTACTATTCCACTCTTATCCTATCTCACAACCAAACGTGGAATATAGATTCTAGAAAGTTCAAGGCATCAGATTAGGGAAATTTTGCAGTGAACCATGAATCCAAGAACTCATTTTTAAAAAATCAAAACCAAGAATGAAACAAATAAAGATGATTTAGCCAAGAAAGATTAGTGATCAACCAAATAGTTTGCTTTCAAAAATTTGTTCTTTCTTGGAGGACAACCCACAATCAATATAAAACATTGATCCAAAATTACATCATATAAAAGCATTGTACGTGAGAGAGAGAGAGAGAGAGAGAGAGAGAGTACCAGGTCCTGTGGGGTGAGAAAAATGGTTGTGTCAGGTCTGAATCAGGCAGCAACTCAGGTTAGGATCGTCTCTCTGAGTTCTTACAGCACCTCTCTGGTGGATTCTTCTACGTCGCCAAATATTCCATCCACCTACTTTTTATTTTATTTTAGGATAAGCACCACTTTGATTTGAATTAATAAGTGCAATTATTTGAATTATATATATTTTTATATTTTTTTATAAAATATTAAAAAATAATTCTCAAATTATAAATACAATCCTAAGTTTGTTGTAGGTCTTGTTTGGCAATATTATTTTTTAGTTTAAAAGTCAAAAAATTATTAAAAAAATCAGAAAGCCAACAACTTATACTAAAAATTCAAAAATTCTCTTTTCTCTCTACTTTTTATACATATTTTCATAAAAAATTAAAAAATATCACAAACATTTGTTTGGTTTATTTTTGGGAGAGTTGTTTCTGAAAAAAATTTTGGAGAGAGAGTTTAGAAATTTTTTTGGTTTGTTTGGTTGTATATTTTGGGAGAGTTGTTTTTTTGGGAGTTTGGGATGATGTGATATTTTGGGAGATTTTGAGTAGATGTGTGTGAGAGAAAAAGTGATTGAGAAAGAGAGAGGAAAGAGAAAAAGTGATTGATTAATGTGTAAGAAAGAGAAAGTAATTTTGAAAAATTTTTGAAAAAAACTCAAACCAAACAATTTTTTATAAATTTTTTTCTAAAACTCATCTCCCAAATGCAAACCAAATATATCCACTAATTTTTTATATATCGTATTTTAATCAAAAACCTAAAAAAACTTGTTTCCAAACGAAGCCTTAAAATGCATATTACCTTTCCAAAAATTATAAATATATTATTGTCATAATTTGTCATTTAATATAATTAACAAAAAATAAAATTTTTAACTATCTTTTTATACCACAATAAAATGTATAAATTACACTTTGTTATTTTTATATTTGACCATTTTTTTATTTTGGCCACTTATATTTTAAAGTTTTTTTTTCTTGCATCTTCATTTCATATTTTAAATTTTTTTCTACTAATTTACTTCAAAAGTTAATTTATTTTTAAATTAGACAAAAAAATAACACATTAACAATCACTAACATAATTTTATTATTATTATTATATATAACTCACACATTTGAAACAAACCCAAATATTAATATAAATGATATATGTTTTAAGTCATGTGGCAACTAATACAACATGTTCTGATTAATTTTGAACGAAAGTGAGTTTTAAAAGTAAATTCAAAAATACATGAAGGGTTAGAATAGGAAAAAAAATTTAAGGCCAAAGTAAGAAAATAACCAAATATAAATGAGATAAAACTTAATTTATCTCAATAAAATTAATAGAACCGTTAATTAAAATATATTACTGATATTATTAAAAAAATATTAATTGACTTAATAGTTAATTAATGAAAATAATCATTTGTTACGAGGTTAGATATTTCATAAGTTAAAATATAATTTTTAAAATTATAAAAAGCAATTAGTATATTAAACTAATTTTAAATGTTTATAATCTATCTTTTATTTTATTTCAGATAGGTCCACTCCCCATTTTCTTTTTTCTTTCTTTTCTTTTTTCTTTTTTTGTTTTTGGGACAGTTGTTGATTGAAAAATGTTTGGGACCCCATAAAAGAGGACCCTTTATATTGACTATTAATGTGTTTGAATTTTTTTTAAAATTGTGTCTGATAATAACATAAATGATTCAGTGCATTTTGAAAATTGTGACAGTTTTGTTTTGTGGGGATCTTTATCAATACTGTTGTTAATTTTAAGATGAATATTTATAATCTATCTTTTATTTTATTTTATTTCAGATGGGTCCACCCACCATTTTTTTATTTTTTATTTTTTTGGCACAATTACGTAACAAAGGAGGTTGAGAAAAAAGTATCACAGATCAGAATCTTTTAAAAAATAATGTTAGAAATTCTAAATGTCTTATTAAATATTTTATTAAATATTATGAGTGTGGGATGTATATAGGATTTACATTCATGTGACATATTTAGTAAAATATTTGATAAAATATTTAGATTTTTAACATTTTTCAAGTACAAAAATAATTATCAAGACATAATTTATGTACCAATCTTTTTTTTTTTTTTGGCACTCATCTTTTTCCTCCCCCTCACGTCACTCTCTCTCTCTCTCCCTCTCTCTCACCTAACACACACCTACATATACACCCACAATCACGCTCGCACAACCTCATATATTTTCATTTTATTTCAATAATTCAATTTGTTTTATATTTTTTTCTTCAAAAAATTTCAAAACAAGTTTGGTGAATAAATTTTTTAAAAAAAATACTTATCATTTTTATATGATTATTCTTTTTTGAAACGACAGTAATTTTTGAGAATTTTTTAAAATATATTTTTGTATTTATTTTTATCAAATATTTAAAATTGAAAACACATCCAACTATATTGATTATTTTTTTTATTTTATAAACTTTATTAAATGTATTTAATGTTGATATTATTTTAAAAATATGGTCAATATCTTTTTAATGATATTAATTTTATAAAAATATTAATTAAAACCCCATACAATAAAAATAATAAATAAATAACATTTCACCTATATTAATTCAAATCATACAAATAAAAATATGTATATTCAAACCATACAAATAATTAATTCACATATTAAACTTGCACCCCATACAAACTAAACTAGCACCGCCACTGATTTATAATATCTTTTTCTTTTCTCCACTGATAAGTGATTTCCCCTTACTTAAAGAAAAGGATAAATTGAAAACACATTCAACTATATTTATTATTTATTTATTTTGTAAATTTTATTAAACATATTTAATGTTAATATTATTTTTAAAATATGATCAATATCTTTTTAATGATGTTAATTTCATAAAAAAAATTTATATATTAAAAATATATATATTATTAAAATAAAACGAATATATGAGGTTGTGCAAGTGAGTGTGGCTGTGTGTGTGTATATATTCATGTAGGCGAGATTTGGGTTGGGTGTTGGACAGCATTCATGTTGTTATATTTGGGACGTTTTGTTTAAACTATTTATATTAATATATTTATTAATTATATTATTTATATATAAAATAAAATTAATTAAATATGTATAATTCTATGATTAAATTGAATAATAATTTTTAAAAAATTATTAAAATTATATTAATCATTTTTTTTTTCAAACACAAATGTAGTCTTATTTTGAATTACAGATATCTAATTAGTTTAAATTTTTTCATAAATAATCTACTCAATAAATCATACATTATAAACAATTCAAATCATTAAAATATTTTTAGGACATGCCTTCCCATGCTCATAACATACAGCACTAATCCAAAATTCATGTAGGTGTGAGAGAGAGAACTAGACAGGACAGAGAGAGAGAGAGAGAGAGAGGGTACATTGATACATTCAACCAATAAAACTATATTTTAGTAATTATTTTCACACTTGCTTGATATAATTTTTAAAAATTCTCATTTATGATATTGTTAGCTTTTTTGGCTTTCAAAAATTAATGGGGAAATTACCCACAGGTCCCATTTGGAACATGTGGACACCATTTAATCCTGTAACTTTTTGAGTAGACCCAAAAGTCCTTCTTTCCTCTCTCTCTCTCTCTCTCTCTCTCTCTCCTTTTTGCCTCCCTCTTTACGTTTTCCTATCTCTCTTTTTTTTTGCATTTTTTTCTCATCATCTTTGTCATGGACGACGATCGGTGATCATATCTTTCTCCATTGATCGGGGTTCACCGATAACCACCAACCATCGAAATCAACTCGTGACTTCACTCTCACCGACGGCGAAGATGATATATTTCCGACGAAGAAGATAATATATTTCCGACGAAGAAGATGAGTGGATCTACTCAGATCTGATGTAGATAGATCTGAGTAGATCTACATCAGATTTGGCTAGATCTAAACAAAAAATAGTTGCCGGAGTACAATCCTCTCTCTACATCCGCCTTTCTCCTTCGATCTCTTTTTTTTTTTTTTTCTCTGCTATACACTTCTGTTTTTCTGTTCTAATGGAGAAAATTTTTAAATTCTGAACAAGTAATTTTCGAGTTTTAGTTACAGGCGGTGAAAACTGTAAAATTTTGCAGTTTCAAATTTTTTTTTGGTGCTAGAATGAATCATGGTTTAAAACTGTAAAATTTTGCAGTTTCAAATTTTTTTGGTGCTGGAATGAATCATGGTATAAAACTATAAAATTTTACAGTTTCATAATATGTTTTTCAGTTTGATTAATAAGGATAAATGCTTAATAGATTTTTGTTTTGAAACTGTAACATTTTTACAGTTTCAAAACTTACTTTTCAATTTGATCACTATTTAGAGATTTTTTTCTTGAACTTTACAAAAATTGAAAAATAACATATGTTTTCCCCATTGTTGCTGTTTTTTGTCGTTTCATTTTTTTTCCTTTTAGTTTATCAATATTTAGCACATTTTGCTTTTTTTTTTTGCTATAATTTATCCATTTATTCTTTTTTTTTCCCCGCAATATTCTAGACATTCCGGTGAGTCTCCAATGATGTTCTTAACATCCAGTGAACGTTCTTAACACTCCGGTGAACTTCCGGCGAAACTCCGGCGACTTCCCGATAATACTCCGGCGACTTTCCGGCGATGTTGAATATTCCGACGAGTCTCCGGCGACCGTTTGACGGAAGTCCGACGGTAGTAAGATGTAAACAGTGTCTGTAAATTTTTTTTTAAAAAAAAAAAAAGGATTTTTTGGTAACAATTAAAAATGTATTAGACTAATTGGTGCAAGTGTTTTGTTTGAGGATTAGCTGGGTCTTGAACTTGGTACATGGGACTTATCAGTAAGTTCCCCAAAATTAATATTGTAATTTTAAGCGTATCAGTAAAGATCAATCAGTCTTTACAAAAGATTAATTGCCAACCAATTATCAGACGATTGTGTTTTAGTTCTTTCAGCCTCAATAAAGAGGACTTTTACTGGTGGCTTGTTTAGGAAAATTTAGTAAATAACAACTAAGTGAAGAATAATTTCAGAATTTCATTAAGTAAAATGAAAAACTTACAGCTGAATTTCATCATCATCATCCAACCCCTCCCAAGCCCCGTTTAGAAAATGGTAGGATATTAATAAGATGGCGGTGCTATATATATCAATTGGTATATCAATTAGTATACTAATATATATTATGATATTATTATTTTAAAATTATGACTCCAATTATTATATAAATTACAAATATCTAAAACTTTTAAAATTATACCACATCATCTGTTAGTACACTAATTGGTATACCAATTTGTGCATATAACATTATTCTTAATAGAAATGGAACTAGGAAAAGACTATGAAAGATCATGACCTTTCTATTTCTGTAAAAAATTATATTTGTCATAGCACTTCTATATATATAAATATATTATTTTATAAATGAAATGACATCGTAGTATAAACGATATATATTTCATTCTTCTTCTATCATGCATTTTCTTTTTATTTTCTACCAAAAAATTTCTTCATCCTATTAGAGATTGTTTATATGATATTTGAATTTTTTTATGTATATATATATAATTTATATATCGTATGCGGTGATGAAAACCTGATTCCGTCCCCGAATACTAACACATTTACTAACAATCTTACTAATACACTCACAAGTTCATATGGGTCACATACCTAGTGATAGTTGATCTTATCAAAATATATGAGTGTGTTAGTAAATGTGTTAGTATCCTTAGCATTGCTGTTATAATTGACTATTTTATTTAATTTTTTATTTTTTTACAAAAAAAAAAATACACAAAAAATATTTTTTTTTAAAATGATATGACAATTTATAGTAGCTTTTTGTTTACAAACCTCTCCTCCCAAACATAACCTAAGTGAGTATTTAAAATTATTTTTTCTTGCCTTTTGAAATGCAAAATTTAAGTAAAATTTTATATTAAAGTTTTATTAACAAATATATCCTATTTGGTGTAGCTTAAGCTGCTTTTTTTTCTTTTCTTTTCTTTTCTTTTTTTTTTTTTTTGTCTTAAAAAAATTGTGATATAATTTCTAGTTATGATTTATGAGGTAAAAATAGTTTAAAAGGGTAATTGCATTTTTGAAAAATTAAATTTTTTTTTTCTTAGAGTTTGGCCCTAATAACAAAATAAATCATGAATTCTAATTTTATCAATTCAAACCCTAATATTTTGATTTGTTTTCAATTCAAACCATTAGCCTATATCTGTTAAGTAAAACTGACAAAAAAATGATATTTTAGTCATTAAATTCAATGTAGGTGTATATAAAATATCTAAAATATCATTTTTCATTGAGTTTAATGACTCAATATTTTTTTTCGTTAGTTGTACTTAACAAAAATAGACAAATGACTTAGATTGAAAAAAATTTAAAGTTTGAAGTTTAAATTAACAAAATTAAAAATTTATTTTGTTACAATGGTCAAATCCTAAGATTTTTATTTGTAATTTCTCTTTACATTTTTTATATCCGAAGTATAAGCCTTGTGTCATTTTGGTTCCTAATGTTTAAAGGGGAAATGTGTTTTAACTTTTTTCATATTATTAGCTTTCAATTGGAAAAAACCTACACCAAACAAGCTTATCATTTTTATTCGATATTATAGTTAATTCAGTTAATCTTTCTTGCGACATAGATATTAGGTATGATTACATCAATTTTAATTTTCAAAAAAAAATCTTTTTGCAAAATCAAATGTTGTATTTTAAGTAATATCATGCAAGTAATGTATGCATGTAGAAAATGATTTAATTTTTTATGTAATATAGTACATCAACAAATAAAAGAAAATGCAAGTGGACTGGACCATTAAATCATGATTTTATCCGCTATTCTAATATTAATATTCACTTGAAATGAAATTGGCCGGGTTGAACCTTTATTTTATTTTTCTTCATTTCTTTAGACTTTACAAGAATTTGTGGATATTTTTGAATAAATCTTTTTGTTTCTAGATGTTCCATATTATTCCGCTCCTCCCAAAAAAAAAAATCCAATCCAAGTCACAACATATAAGCTGTCATTCAAAAATAAGGGTTTAATTTCTCTGAAATTGTCATCTCAACTTGAAAAAACATTTGAGATTAAAAGCTCATTTTGAGACCAATTTTAATAATCTGAATCGATCACTTTTTAGGCAAGCAACGCATTGAACTATTGGTTAATAAACCACTACTGTGCATATTGGCTTTTTATTCTTTCAATAATGAACATTCTAGTATGTTAGTTGGAATGAAAATCACACATATATACAAGTTAGTTCCCATATCCTGTATCAATTTATGGGTAACTCACAATCGGTATGACCAGTTTGGTTGCTAAAACTTTCTTTCTTTTTTTGGTGATTCATTGCAACAAATTAAGATTTTAAAGACAAAAATTTAGCCCAAAAAATCACTTTTTAAGAATAAAATATTTTTGTTGCCAGAAATGTCATTATTGAATATTTAACTATAGAATTGGGTGATGAAAAACTATTTTTTTGGGACCAAAATTTTTGTCTCAAAGAATAAATTTTTTTGAGACCAAATTATTTTGTCTCTAAAAGTGCATTTATTAGGAATATTATCAAAATTGTCACTAAAAGTCTTTTTTTTGACTTTTTTAGACGATGATTTAGCAACTATTCTTAGAACAATAGGAATTGATCCCCAAATGTTTTTTGTAAGAAAATTTTCACTTTTGGGACAAAAATGTTTAGTTTCTAAACTCTTATTAGTTGTAATTGTTGGTGATTTAAAAAATTTATGATCGTGACATTTAATTGTGCCGGTACATATAACTTGATGCTCTTGATACCATTATTTGGCAATATGTATGTGGATATCATTTATGGTTGTAAGATGGAGATAGAGCCTGCCCTGAGCATAGGCTCACCAGGCTATTACTTAGGGCCGCTCAAAATAGACCTAAAAAAAGGGCTCTCCTATTATAGTTTAGTGTAATATATTAAGTATGTTTTAAGTTTAAAAAAATTAAAAAATGCTCAAACTAACTTAAAATAAATTGACTCATTACAAAATTAAATGGCACATTCAAAATTAAAAGGGCACATTCTCTCTCCCTATCTAATCTTTAACCCTAACTCTTAATTCAATTTTTCCAAAAATTTGAGAGAAGCGGCACAACAGAGTACTAACGAATTTATCAAGAATTCAGAGTAGCAACACAACACAGGTAGGTCTTTTTTTGTATTAATTTTTTTTTTTTTTTTTTTGATCGGCAAAAGAAAAGACTTTATTGATGAAAGAAACGCATACAGAGTATGGAAAACTATATCAATAAAGAGGAGCTCGGAGCTAAAAAAGCTCCAACCTCCTAGTTGGTGAGAGACCAACGAAGAACAAAAGCAGAAGCACAGAAAGAGAAAGGAACTCAAAAAAGAAAGGATCAAAAACAGGATAGCACCAAACCAGAACTCATATTGTTATATAGATCTTGACTCTTAAAATATTAGCCAAGTTGCCAAGAGTGAGCAGCCAGAAGTCAGTAGCAAAACCAGCAGCACAGAACAAATCAGATTAACCCAGCAAGACACACATAATAATTCTATCCACACTGCAGCCAGCTCTCTGATTAAACTACCATCTAACAGATCCATCCTTAGAAACCAGCAGTATGCAGCAGCAACACACACTACCATTGCAGTCCAAACACTACCAAAGCAACAGCCAACTCACCAGCAGCAGCAAACAACTGCAACCAACTCACCAAGCTAACAGGAACACCAATAAGCCCAAGTAAGTGATAGCATCAGCAGAAGAACCCCAGCAGAGGCACGGCAATGACCGGAAAAAAAAACCAACAGAGGCACAGCAGACGAGCAGCAGCAGAATCCGGAAAGAAGAAGAAAGGAAAATAGCACCAAAAAAAAAACTCCAGGAACAGCTCCTAGCAGAGGAGAAAAGAAACAACAAGAAGCTCCAGGCACACCTTCAGCCTACTCCTCTCCGACAAAACTTAATTTGTTGAAAGTTATGCAAAAAATCATTGACTGAAAAGGGCAGCTTCACATCAGCAGCTCTTATCCACATAGCAGTCCTGGTTTTGATTAAATCACACAGATCAAACAGATCAGGTTGCACCTCAGAAAACAACACCTCATTCCTGTGTTTCCAAATAGACCACAAGGTAGCAATAGGTATCACATTCCATACTTTTCTCTCAAAGCTATTACTTGAAAAACCAGCCCAAAACTGTAAAACTCCATTCACTGTTGCTGGCATAACCACTGAGATCCCCACCACAAAAATATATCAACCCACACCCGCCAAACGAAGGGACACCACAACAAAACATGATTAACCGACTCCGCTTCAGCTTTGCAAAACACACATTGAGTATTAGCAGCAGCCGGAATGACACCAATCCGCTGTAGGTAAGAGGACGTTTTTAACCTTTGCTGCCAAGCTAACCACACGAAAGCTTTTGCTCTAGGAATAGAGACACTCTGCCAAATCATCTTAGAGATTGTACCAAAATCTATAGATTGTAGGCTGTGTTCACACCACCTATAAACAGATGATACACTGAAACACCCCGATTTTTCAGCCCCCCAACATAACGCATCAACCTTATCAACTCTTAACTCCGGAGTGTTATTTACCAAATTGACCAAACGAACCACCTCTTCCTTCTCCCAATCTCGGAGCATTCTATTGAAGCATACCTCCCAGTCATTTAGGCTCCTTCTTAGTTCCACCACCTGTTTAATTGTTTTCAACTTATCAGAAGAGATACGATATAATCGAGGAAACTCATCCTTTAAACATCTAACAGCAGCCCACTTATCCTCCCAAAACAAAGTTCTATCCCCATTGCCCACCATTATGCAAGTATTTCTGACAAAGAAACTGTGCAAAGCAGGGGTGGAAATTGCCACCGAGAGAATATCCTTCCATAACCGGGAATGCATCTGGGTGGTTTCCGTAGTTGGATACCACTTGCTGCCCTGGATGTTATATTTCCCACATAAAACTCTCTTCCACAACAACTTTTCATCACCGCCAAACCTCCACCACCACTTAAGTAGCAAGCATGCGTTCACATCCCTGAGGCTCTTGATGCCTAACCCTCCTTTAATAATACTTTTAGTAACTTCAGACCATTTAACCATGTGAATCTTGCTCTTAATGACGGATCCACCCCATAGAAAAGCAGCTTGAATTTTGTCTAGCTCTTTAGCAACTCCTTCAGGCATCTTAAATAATGAGAGATAATATACCGGGAGGCTAGATAAAACTGCTTTGATAAGAGTTAGTCTCCCTGCAAGAGATAAAAACCTTCTTTTCCAACTGGCCAACTTGACTTTGACTCGATCCACAACAGGCTTCCAAGTCTTTAACCTTCCTGGATTGGCCCCAAGAGGCATCCCAAGATACTTAAATGGAAGCTTTTGACACTTACAATTTAGCCTTCCGGCGATTTCCTCCAACCAGGCATCTTGAACTCCAATGCCAGAAATCACACTCTTATGATAATTGATCCGGAGCCCAAACATCACTTCAAAGCATCTAAGAATCCTCTAAATATTCACCACTGCCTCCCATTCTGCCTCACAAAATATAATAGAATCATCCGCAAATTGAAGATGGGACACTGACACTTCGTTCGCCCCAAGAACAGCACCCTTGAATAGATTTAACTCCCTAGCCTTGGTCAACAAGATGTTAAGGCCCTCAGCTACCATATTAAAAAGGAAAGGGGAGAGAGGATCCACTTGCCTAAGGCCACGAGATGGGCTAAACTCCGATGTGGGGGAACCATTCACAAGAACTGAGACTCGAGTATTCGATATACACTCCTGCACCCAAGCCAGCCATTTTTCTCCAAAGCCAAAATTCTTCATCATAGATAGCAAAAAGACCAATTTACTGAGTCATAAGCCTTTTCGAAATCAAGTTTCAGTATAATACCACGCTTTTTGGTCTTCTTCCACCAGTCAACAACTTCATTGGCAATTAAAATCCCATCTAGGATACTTCTACCACCCACAAACGCTGACTGCTCTTCACTAATAATTCTAGGCATCACCATCTTTAACCGGTTAGCCAATACCTTAGAGAGAATCTTGTATACAGACCCGATTAAACTGATCGGTCGGTAATCCCCAAGACTAATAGGATTGTCCTTCTTAGGCACTAAAGTAATGAAAGAACTGTTAATCCCACCCACCAATTTCCCATATCGACGAAAGTCCTGCATAAACTGGATTACCTCTTTCTTCACAACCTTCCAACATTTCTGAAAAAACAACATATTAAATCCATCTGGCCCCGGAGCTTTATTACCATCACAGCTTCTCACTGCTGCCCAAATTTCTGCCTCAAAAAATTCAGCCTCAATGTATTCCACTGCTGCTATGCTACCAATAGATTTAAAACTTCCCACCAATTTTGGCCTTGAACTCCATCCTTCCATGAAATGCGCTTTGAAAAATTGAAACACTTCATGCTTAACTCGGACTGGCTCATCATAGACAATTCCATCAAATTTCAAAGAGCCAATTGCATTTCTATTCTGTCTGCAGCTTGCCATAACATGAAAAAATCTGGTATTTTTATCCCCTTTGAGCGCCCAATTTTGCCTTGATTTTTGAAGCCAAATCCATTCTTGCATTTTACTTAATTTCCACACCTCGTCTCTAATTTCCCTTCTACTCGATTCCTCCCCATTAGATAGCTCTCTAGTTTCAGTTAACAAATCAAATTCATGTAATTTCTCCTCTGCACGATGTAACTTCACAGATATTGCTCCAAACACTTCACTGTTCCATCGCTTCAACACTTGTTTAACTAGTTGGAGTTTTTTAAGCATAACAAAACCACCCCACCCAGTAATCTGTGACTCTTCCCAGGCCTCCCTTACCACTTTAGAGAATGAAGGATGAAGAAGCCAGGCATTTAAAAATCTGAATGGTTTAGGACCCCAATCCCTTTCGTCCTCCATAAGCAAAATTGGGCAGTGGTCAGAAACAATTTTAGGCAATCCCCACAATTTGATATTGAAGTTTTCCAACCACTGGGTCCAACAAAAACCTGTCAATTCTACTCCATCTCGCACCCTCCTGATTATTACACCATGTAAATTTTCTTCCAACCATTGGTATATCTGTGAGCTCACAGGAGTCAACAAAATCGTTGAACTCTCTCATACCCCTATCCCTTCTTGACACACCTACACGCTCACTAATCAGCCTGATTTCATTAAAATCCCCCTCCCCCCAAACACCACGGACTAAGAAATTTACTTCTAAGCTGTTTAATAATTTCCCGCAACCTCCCCCTCTTACTTACATCAGTAGGAGCATACACATTCATCAAAACACAATCAAAGGAATTATAGATAGTACCTTGCAAAAGCAGGAAATTCCTACTGCCACAGCACTCCTTTAATTGAAAAAAATCAGGATCCCAGACACAAATTATGCCACCCGAACTTCCTTGTGATCCAACCTCCATATATTCAAACCGGGCACATCCCCAAATAGATCGAATATCCCATTCTGATAACAATACTCTTTTTGATTCTTGCAAGAAAAGCATTCCAATTTTCCTCTCCTTTACTAATATCTTGATTTTGCCCCTCTTTTCTGGCTGACCCAAACCTCTAATATTCCACGAAAGTATCTTCATTTGAACCGCTATCCACACTTTGAGCGCACCTACGGACTGGTTTACCTCGGTGAACCAATTCTAACCCCCACTTTTTCTTTGTCTTGCTGTTCCAGCTGCACAATACGGTTGACAATACTTGCTTCATCTTGCCCAAACTCCACCCCAAGTAATTTACCCATGCACAGTGTTGCCTGAGCTTCATTTAAAATCCGAGCACTACCTCTAGACCTGCTGTTATCTCGGTTAGCTAGAGATCTGGACAGAGCTGCTGAAGCCGATCTGAACAAAGCCTCCTTTTGAGAGTTTCGTCTTGCTACTGCCTCACTGTGCCCTCTTCTCCGTGCAGAAAATGGCAGCTTCCAACTTCTATTTCTATGCCGAGCTTTCTTACGAGCTGAAATAGCAGCGTTCATAAGTTGTTTAGAAGGGCCCTTAACCAACTCCTTACTGTTGCCTTCCAGATCGAAAGCCTTTGTATGGCTAAAATTCTGGCCCACTAAACCATACCCAATACCCTGACTAGGATATGGCCCTATCGGCCCACCAATCACCAATTCTCCCAACTGGGCCTGGGAGAAACACACCTCAAGATGGACTTCAGGCCAGCTCTTAACCGGTCCACTCAAGCTCTTCATATATCCAGAGGTAACCACATGTCCATCCAACTGCCCATCGAGCCTCACACCAAAATCATCATTACCCTTCTGCGCAGATGTCGACTCTGATACAACCATCTTATCGGAGCCTGCATTTGAATTTGAATTTTCAAGGCTTTCCACGGTCTCAGCTACAACCGATGCATGTTGCCAGCTCAAACTTCCTCCACTTGCCACTTCACTTGAACTAACCGTTGATCCTTGTCCACATCAGCTAGTAAGTCCACGGTACCCTCTTGATTTGGTGCCACCTCAGCTTCACCTTCAACCTGGCCATGGGCAAAGACTGAAACTCCATCACTATGTCCACCGGAGCCATGTAACTCATCTGAAGTATGACTATCCAAATGCATGCAGCTAGAAAATACCAATTGCTCTTCACAAATTCGCACTGGGTACACACCACTGCCGGATTCAAGACTAATCACCACATTGATGGCCTCCATACATTTTGTAACAATCCTAATTTTGCTGCAGACGAACGACATCGGGTCTCCAATATCTTCATCCAGCCCTACCACTTCCCCCCATAGCCTTCCAATAGAAGTAAAAGTTTCTGCACTCCACAGGTTCAGAGGAACTCCATAGCATGAGAGCCAAGTGCTTCTCTCTTGCTCAATATGCAATCCGGCTTTCCAATCCAGAACAAACTCACCCCACTCCACCAGCCAACCTTGCATTAGTCTTACACCCTCTTCTTTCTCCTCGATTGAGCTAAAAGTAATAACAATATCCCTCCCTCCACCCTCTCTAATTCTTCCTTTCTTCACTCCCCTACTTCGAGCTTCATGTTTGAAATCGGCCTTTGTAACATGATGGTGTAATCTAATAATCACACTCTCATACAGCCATGCATTTCCCACCTCCCGAGCTTTCACCACTAACCGTGATTGACCCTCCTCTCTATTCCCAGTAAGAACTTCTGCAAACGTTCTCCTCATTCCTCTGTTATTTTGTACATTTCCACCCACAAAAGCAGTGTTTTGTTTGGTTGTTTTTGTTGCACCAATAGTATTCGGATTCACCACTCTGCGTTGATCACTGTTAAAATCCGCTTCCTTAACCTTTAGAGCTCTGTCCTCCACCCACAGCCCATTTGCTCTTTGGATTGCCACATTGGCAGCTACTCTACAGTCATACCTCACAAAACCAAACCTTGTACTAGAAATCCTTCGCCTTTTGTTTGGAATGAATACATCCCTTACAACTCCAAAGTTATTGAACAAACTGAAAAGGCCTTTTGGATCCATGGATTCAGGTAGGTTATCTACAAAAACTGTGATCCATCTGTCTCTACCTCCATGCATCCTGCCAATGACTCGATTTCTTTGCTTGACCACCGGTTTCCATCCTCCATTTCCATCCTCCATTTTTTGTATTCAATTAATTAAATATGTCTTGTCTTTTGCTCAATTGCTATTATAATATTGATATTTATACAAATCTAAATCATCAAGAAGAATTAATCTTTTGTTACCTGCGCTATTATAACATTAGAAATTTAATAATTCACATCACATAATTTAAAAGTTTTGTGTTTTGTTTAGTGATGGTGATGCTCTTGTACTTATTTTGATCTAAAAAAATATTTTGATCTCAGCTCATCACTCTGATCAACGCAGAGTGGTGAGCTGAGATCAAAATATTTTTTAGATCAAAATAAGTACAAGAGCATCACTGTTAAAATCCACTTCCTTAACCTTTAGAGTTCTGTCCTCCACCCACAGCCCATTTGCTCTTTGGATTGCCACATTGGCAGCTACTCTACAGTCATACCTCACAAAACCAAACCTTGTACTAGAAATCCTTCGCCTTTTGTTTGGAATGAATACATCCCTTACAACTCCAAAGTTATTGAACAAACTGAAAAGGCCTTTTGGATCCATGGATTCAGGTAGGTTATCTACAAAAACTGTGATCCATCTGTCTCTACCTCCATGCATCCTGCCAATGACTCGATTTCTTTGCTTGACCACCGGTTTCCATCCTCCATTTCCATCCTCCATTTTTTGTATTCAATTAATTAAATATGTCTTGTCTTTTGCTCAATTGCTATATAATATTGATATTTATACAAATCTAAATCATCAAGAAGAATTAATCTTTTGTTACCTGCGCTATTATAACATTAGAAATTTAATAATTCACATCACATAATTTAAAAGTTTTGTGTTTTGTTTAGTGATGGTGATGCTCTTGTACTTATTTTGATCTAAAAAAATATTTTGATCTCAGCTCATCACAACTTTTAAAAAAAATTATTCGTCTGGATTTGCAAAAAGGAAAAAGACTAGATTATGCAAGTATGATTGATTTATTTGCTTCTAAAAATGTAAGAAGAGCGAGGATCAAGTGATACTTATTAGTTGTTGTAATGTAATACTTATTTTTTGTGATTTTGACACACATCTTGTCCTTTACCTTCAAAAATATTTTTCGGTGAATGAAAAAACAAAAAAAAAATATGTGAAACACCCTAAATGATCTAGTGATATTGATTATCGGCTTTGGGCTCCAAAAATCTCAGAGCCGAGCGTAGATGGGGGAAAAAAATGTTAGAAGAAAGCATTGTAAATTGAGCCATCTCTTCCATTGCATTCCCAACTTGAACTCAACTTTGAGCATTGCGTGCTTCACTTCCAGGTCAGTTCATCATCCCTCCTGTTTTTCTTTCAGTTTTCTTGGGAAACAAACATGTTTTGTTTGGCAATGGAGAAAATGCAGAAAAATAATATGCATTATGTCGTAGTTTTAAATATTGGCCAATACATATCATATCCAATACACCTAGTACTCTCGTTAAAATAAAAATTATATGTGTATCAGTCGGCTCTTTATACATATTGGTTCATAATAAATTCACAGTTGATACGATCAGTTCAATTGTTTTGCATTAGCATTGACTCTAACTTCTTGTTTTTGTTTTTTGTTTTTGGTTTTTTGGCAGAACAACTCAAAGGATGGGAAAGAGCATGGAAAATGATGTTTTGGCATTAGCACACACTGCAGTTTTCAGAGAATCAAAGAATCTTGAAGGATCTTGTATTAAGATTAAGGGCTATGATTTCAACCAAGGAGTGAACTATTCTGAATTGATCAGATCAATGGTCTCCACTGGATTCCAAGCCTCCAACCTTGGTGATGCCATTGACATTATTAATCAAATGGTTAGTTTGATTTTTGTAAACTACTCTCCCAAAGTTTAGTCCTTCTTGGGATAGTATCACGCCTGACAAGAATGGACATTTTTTGATCGCGGATTGAACTTCATGGTAAGTTGGCGGGGATTGTGATGCCCCCTTGCCCAAAGGTGGAGGTTCGGTTGGAATTAGGGATTCTTCTCCACCATGGATCTCTCTGCAATGGTTTTATTGTGTTATAATAAAGTTGAAGCAAAATGATGTAATTTTTTGTTGTGTTGCTTAAAAAGAAAACAAAATGAGGTCATTGAACAAAAAGTCTCGCAAGAAATCTTTATTATTATTATTATTATTATTATTATTATTATTATTATTATTATTTTATTATTATTTATAGCTGGATTGGAGGCTTTCACATGAGGCTCCATCACAAGATTGCAAAGAGGAGGAGAGAGACACTCTATACAGAGAGTCAGTGAAGTGCAAGGTGTTTCTGGGTTTCACTTCCAATCTCATCTCCTCTTTGTCCGAGAAACCATTCGCTATCTTGCTCAGCATCGCATGGTGAGTCAATTATCTGTTTAAAATTATGAGGCTACAAATATCCAAATAATCCAATTTTTTTATATAAATGATCTGTACATTAAGACATGGAAAAAAAAAAAAATTGAACCAAATAGATCATCAAAGTAGGTTTGTGATGGGCCTCACGGGCTGGACTGGATGGTCAGTCCACTAAAGGAGTTGGGTCCTTCTACCCCCTCCTTTCTGGGTGAAAGTAGAGACTTGAACAATTCACACATGTTTTTTTTTTTTTTTTTTTTAAATCGGCAAATGTTAGTTGTTAGATTAGCAAATCTCTCCACCCTTGGCAAAGCTTGCACTCTCTTAATTCAACCCCTAAAGGGAATTGAACTCATGACCTCCTTGGAACTAAGCCCAAAGGAAGGCATGGCGGCCAACTAAGCTAGGCCTAGTTGGTTAACAATTCAGACATGTTCATAGTACAGAAGAGTTGCTTCTTGGAATTAAAACATGAAAATTTACTATTTTTAGACTAATCACTGTTTAGATATTTTCATAGTGCAATTTTAGCCTCAACTGGTTTCATGCAACAAAAAAACAAAACAGGGTTAATTACATCAAAAATCACTCAACTATTTACGAACATCACTTTAATCTTCTCATCTATGAACTTGTTCATATTGACCCCCTCAATTATTGAAGGGGTAAGTTGATATTCACAAATAGTTGAAGGGGTTTTGGTATAATTAATGCACAAAAAAATAATAAAAAATAAAAAATAAAAACATAGAAACATAGAAACACAATTTTTTTCCAGAAAAAATGTCTAGAATGTAGTGCTGTCAGCAGCAACATTCTGGACATGTTCAATTTTGTGTTTGTAGCATTATTACTGCATGCAACATGTTCAAGTTGCGGTCTTTTAGGATGAGTGTGCAACATTGCATTCTGGACACTTTTCTGTAAAATTTTTGGTGTTGGAAAAGACGTAAATGGGCATTATATTTGTTAGAGAAAGTCTAAGTACGTAGAAGATTTTCACATAACAAAACATAGATGTAAGAATGTCACATCTCTCACACAATCTTCTGTGTTCCTAGCATGGTTGTATCTGTTATTATAGGCAAATTAAGTTTGTTTTTCTGAACTGCATTCTGGATAGGTTATTTGCAATCGGGCATCCAACAGACCTTTCATCTTATGTTTTGATCCGACTGCAGATCGATGTATTGGTTACAACAACGGGCGGTATCGAGGAGGACCTCATAAAATGCCTTGCACCGACATATAAAGGTGATTTTTCTCCACCAGGAGCTGATTTACATTTGAAAGGTTGAACTGGATTGGAAATTTGTTGGCTCCTAACAACTACTGCAAATTTGACGATTGGATTATACTAATTTTCGATCAGATGTTGGAAGAGCAGACTATGAAGGTATTCCCATTAATTTTTGAATTTTTCTACTTTAGATTGTCTGCATACTTCACTGTTTGGCTTGACATGAAAGTATATATACTATATAAGTTTCTCCAAATTCCAATCACCAATGTCTTGAATCTTGATGCACCACCAAATGAAACAATTTTACGTCTAAATTTTTATGGTGATTTGATGAATGAAGAAGATAGGAAGATAGGTCGAATTTGATAACTGTTTACAGTTATTTTCTGAAACAGTAAACATTTCTATTCTATAGCCATTTTTAGGGGGGGGGGGGGGGGGGGGGTTGAAAGGCATTACAAAGCTTAAAAACCGTACATTTTTCTGTTAATCAAGTAATGGTCTGCAAGAACATTGTTCAAATTCTGGCCAGACATTTTCCTTTTTTTGTTTGACAGAAAGTATTGTGGACTCCACCGAAAGTAATTGCTCGCTTGGGGAAAGAAATAAACAATGAGAATTCATACCTGTACTGGGCTTACAGGGTAAGTGTTCAACCAATTTACCAATGTTTTTTCCACATCCATGCTTGAGTTTTTATTTATTTTTGTGTGCGATGCCATTTAAGTTAATATGTTAATTACATTAGAGAGAGAGCGAGAGAGAGAGAGAGAGAGATTTGTTTATTGTTCATTCTAAAGTTTTTTGATTTTCAGTTATGCTCCAATATGTTTAAGAGAAAGAAAGATCTGAAATCCACTCCCTAAGGGGTTCATGTTGAGACGACAAACTACCCACTCGTCGGAGACTAAAGACACATGGGTGGAATTTAAATATGAGAGACTGTCAGATTTTTGCTATGATTGTGGACGCATTGGCCACGAGAAATCTTCCTGTAAATTTGTCTCGCGGGAGAAAGGTCGGACATCTGGTTATGGTCCTGGGCTGAGAACTGGGGTAGCCAAGAATCTGGGATTATCAGTGGCTTACTTTCAAGACCAGATTGATGAGATGGAAGACCGGCTGCGACCCTTTCTTCGGCAGCCACACTCTCCAATTCAGAAGAATGGGTATACCGTACGTGTGAATCAGGTTACGAATCAACCTCGTACAACCACAGTAGGGGCACCACGTCCACCACTACCACCACGCCTAGAATCAGAGCCAGCCGTCATGCACGACCACTCAACACGTGGCGCTCATAATGGGAAAACGACAACTCTGGTTAGTACTCCCTCCCCTACCCAGAGTATTGAGACTTTGTTATCCCTGAATATTCCCTTTGTGCATACTCCCCTCATACCTTCGTTTGGTAGTATCACTATTCCTAGCCC
>JAPPVO010002709.1:0-27064 GCA_030407325.1 Camellia japonica | reverse complement strand
ATACCTTATGAAATGCATGCGCGCATTCATGCATTTGTTTACATGCACCGGGCTCGGTACGTCATACAAACTACATTGTATTTCAAATCTAACTTGAATACGTGCTACTCGCGCATTTCACATGCCATGTTTAGGATAGCCGAGCCTACTCTAGATTGCATCTATGTCTGTGTTGCATTAGCCACTTAACATGAATTAATAGGTCATGCATGTTTGCTAACCGGGTTATTGTTTTGGCACGGAGTACGATGTAAGTTTTTATGCTTTAGCACTTCGCATGCGTGTGAATGTTGCCATGACAGTATGCTTACCATGCGGCTAAGTGCTTATATGAGATACACTGTTTGAATGCCTGTGGGTGAAGGTTGGATTGCCTAAATTGGAACAACTCGTTGAAATCCGTATTTTAGCCTACTTTCGAGTAGCAAAAACCAACACGTTTTTCGAGACAAAACGGATATGCAATGCTTATTTCCAAATTAGGCAATCTAGTCTATACTTGTCTTGCTGTGCGCATAATAGTAATTCTAGGCTAATAACCGGAATAAGAGCATGTAATGTTTTCAAAATCAGATATCACGGTTAGTAGAGGCCGGTCTTCGGACCGGGCGAAAGGGGGTGCTCATAGCTGACCTTCCCGATCGTACCCAAGCTCCCGAGCCAAGGCATTTGGTGATGACGGACACGTGGCCTTCGGCACCGAGTCAGGGTTTCCTAAATTTCCCATTTTAAAAATATTTAGGTGGCGACTCTGTAATCTGGCAAAGCAGTCCATGTTTGGCACTTCTTTTCAAAAAAATCTGTTTTTCTCAAAAACGATTTGCCAGAGTTGGACTCTTTGGTTCAGATTAAGAACCGTGACAATTTGAGTCCGAACTGTAGTAAACCCAAATGAACGGAACGGGACTTAACCCTCCCGGGATGCGTTCGGGGACGTCTACAGATACCGAAACGGCGAGAAGAGCCGGTTACCATAAAACAGTTCCAGGATCTGAAACCCACCACATTTATCGGCGGCCCAGACCCAATGGTAGCAAACGCTTGGGTTAAAGATATGGAAAAAAAATTTTGCGCCCTACACTGCACTGAAAGACAGAAGGTTACTTTCGCCACTTTCACGTTTAAAGATAATGCACAAGAATGGTGGCTTCTCACCCTAGAGAAAGAAGAAATTGTGACTTGGGCAAGATTCTTGGAAGTGTTCTATGTAAAATACTTCCCAGATTCGTTGCAGGAACAAAAGGCGTCGTAATTCATACATCTAAAGTAAGGAACCATGACGGTGGCCGAATAAGAGAGCAAGTTTACACAACTCGCTCGGTTTACAACATATGTCATCCCCACCGAAGCTCGAAAAGAAAGAAAATTTGAAGCAAGATTGGATGCTGAAATCAAAGATAGGCTTGAGGTTTTAAAACTGCCAACCTATGCGGAAGTGGTAGACCGGGCGTACATTGCAGAAAAGGGAATTAAAGCCTCGCATTCCGGGGAACTAAGCCAAAAGAAGCGATTATGGGAAAGAGACAACAGAAGACCCAGTGTTGCACCTCCCAAAAAGGTGAATACGGGCACAACCAGTTCAGGCAATCAAGGTCCTACCAACCCCCGAGGTGGCACTATTCCAACTTGTCTTACTTATGGGAAAGCTCATTGGGGACAATGCCATCAAGACGCGGGAGCATGCTTTAAATGCGATCAAGTTGGCCACTTGTTGAGGGATTGTCCAAAGCTGACCAATCTTATAGCCAGCCCCTCTGGCCCAATTAGAAAACCCATAGGACCTGGAGAAGAGAGGAAGGACCAAAAACGCCAAAGAAAGGCTTTTGCCTTGGTACCTGGAAATCCAGAAGTTACCGAAAACGTTGTGTCAGGTACACTTTTTGTCTGTGGTCATTTAGCTCATATCCTCATTGACTCTAGGTCAACTCATTCTTTTGTTGCACCACACTTTGCTGCCAAGCTGGCATCAACACCCGAACCCTTAGGATATATATTGTCTGTGTCTTTTCCTTCTGGTAATTTCACCCTTAATGTTGATGTATACAAATCTGGTGCTATATCCCTAAAAGGCAAAACCTTATACATAGACTTGATTCCCCTCCGTATTGAGAACTTTGATATGATCTTAGGTATGGATTGGCTGGTTGCCAACCACGCCTCTATTGATTGTAAAGCCAAAAAGGTTTCCCTCAGGTTACCAAACCAACCTGAGCTTGTCTTTGATGGGACTAGAGTTTCCAACCCTCCCTGTATTATATCTTTCATGATAACCCAACGACTTCTAAGAAAGGGTTGTGGCAGTTATATTTGTTATGTGATCGATACACAAAAAGAGACCCCCACCATTGATGTAATCCCTGTAGTACGAGAAATTCTGGATGTTTTTCCTGAAGATCTACCTAGTACCCCGATTGACCGGGAAATCGAATTCACCATTGAAACTCAACCTGGTACCCAACCAATATCAAAAGCCCCTTACCGCATGTCAATGATGGAATTGAAAGAACTAAAGACTCAACTCCAAGAACTCCTGGACAAAGGTTTCATTCGATCTAGTACCTCACCCTAGGGAGCCCTAGTATTGTTCGTAAAGAAAAAAAATGGCACGATAAGGTTATGTGTTGGTTACCGAGAGCTAAACAAAGTCACCATCAAAAATCGATACCCCCTGCCACGAATCAATAACTTGTTCGATCAACTACAAGGTGCTCAAGTATTCTCAAAAATTGACTTGCGTTCTGACTACCATCAACTAAAAGTCAAAATGGAAAGCATCGAAAAGACTGCCTTTAGAACCCGTTACGGGCACTACGAGTTTCTCGTCATGCCATTTGGCGTCACAAATGCTCCAGCAGCTTTCATGGACCTTATGAACTGAGTGTTCAAACCCTATCTTTATGAGTTCGTCATCGTCTTCATTGACGACATCCTCATGTACTCTAAGTCACCAAAGGCCCATGAGCAGCACTTGTGAACTGTTCTCCAAACACTACGTGATCACAAACTTTATGCCAACATGAAGAAATGCGAATTCTAGATCACCAGTATACACTTCCTCGGTCACGTCATTAACAAAGATGGCATCTCGGTTGACCCCCAAAAATTTGCAGCAATCGTGGATTGGCCACGACCTACTAATGTATCAGAAATACAAAGCTTTTTGGGTCTAGCTGGTTATTACCGACGCTTCATACAAGATTTCTAGAAAATAGCATCACTTTTGACCTAGCTAACTCAGAAGAGCACACCCTTTGAATGGACTGACAAACAAGAGCGTTGCTTCCAAGAATTAAAAAGTCAACTTGTGTCAGCTCCTATACTAGCACTCCCTTCAGGAGCAGATGGGTTCGTAATTTGTAGTAATGCCTCATACAATGGTTTGGGTTGCGTTCCTATGCAAAATGAAAAAGTCATTGCTTATGCTTTGCGACAACTAAAGACTCACGAGAAAAACTACCCAACTCATGATCTAGAATTGGTTGCGGTGATCTTAGCCCTCAAGATCTAGCGTCATTATCTTTATAGTGCAACTTGCGAGATTTACACTGATCACAAGAGTCTCAAATATCTATTTACACAGAAGGAATTGAATATAAGGCAATGGCAATGGCTAGAATTTATGAAAGACTACGATGTAGAGATCCATCACCATCCAGGCAAAGCTAACGTAGTGGCAGACGCACTGAGCCGAAAGACGACCAAAAGTTTGGCATGTACTCTCATTTCCCGCAAGATCAATGGACTGCTCGCCAACATAACCGTGGAACCTACATTGATTGAAGAAATTAAAATGTACCAATGTAAAGATAAACTTTTGAAGAAAAAGTACGAGGAGCAAAGGAGTACGTCTGATCCTGATTTCACTATAAGCAATGGGATACTAAAATTTTGAAATCAAATTTGCGTACCCGACATTCCAAAACTCAGGAAGAAGATATTGGTGAAAACTCATAGCTCGAGATTTGCAGTCCACCCTGGCAACACAAAGATGTACCATGATCTGAAGGAACACTACTAGTGGACATGAATGAAAAGAGACGTAGCAAGCCATGTCTCCAAATGTCTACATTGTCAGCGTGTTAATGCAGAACATCAGAGGCCTGCAGGAATGCTGCAACCACTCCCTATTCCTGAGTGGAAATAAGAACACATCACTATGGACTTCGTGGTCGGGCTGCCTCAGTCATTCTCAAAAAATGATGCAATATGGGTTATAGTAAATCGATTGACGAAGTCGGCGTATTTTCTGCCAATCAAAATCATGGACTCCCTTAATAAGTTTTCCACCTTATACATCAAGGAAATTATTCGTTTGCATGGCACCCCAGTTTCAATCGTGTCTGACCGAGACACCTGCTTCGTGTCTCACTTCTAGAACAAATTGCAAGAAGCTTTGGGAACTACACTGAAATTTAGCACGGCTTATCACCCACAAACTGATGGGCAATCCAAAAGAACAATCTAGACATTGGAAGACATGTTACGTGTATGCGTGTTAGACCTCAAAGGTAACTAGGATGAGCACCTACCTTTAGTGGAATTCACCTATAACAACAGCTACCAAGCAAGCATTGGAATGGCACCATACGAAGCTCTATATAGAAGGAGATGTCAATCACCTCTGTGTTGGACGGAAGTTGGGGACAAACTGTTAGGCCTTGAGATCATGCAAGTCACAAGTGAGAAAATCCAACTCATCCAACAGCGAATTCGCACTACTCAGAGCCACCAAAAAAGTTATGCAGACATACGGAGACGGGACTTGGAATTTCAAATAGGAGATCATGTGTTCCTTAAGATCTCACCAACAAGAGGACTTATCTGATTTGAAAAATGAGGAAAGTTAAACCCGCGTTACATCGGGCCATTCGAGATACTGGAAAGGATTGGTCCTGTAGCCTATCGCCTTGCACTACCACTTGAACTATCCAATGTCCACAATGTGTTTCACGTTTCAATGCTTCGACGGTATCTTTGAGATCTAGAACATGTTGTTGATTATGAGAACCTAGAAGTTCAAGAGGAATCTATCTTATGAAGAGCAACCAGTGCAAATTCTCGATCGTCGTGATCAAGTTCTCTGAAACAAGACCATACCATTGGTAAAAGTCTTATGGCAAAATCATCGTATCGAAGAAGCTACGTGGGAAACAGAAAGTCAAATGCGAGCCAAATACCTATTGGAACAATCTTCTATGCAAATAAAATAAATTGAAACTAAATCAAACAAAATAAAATAAATAACTTACAGAATTTATTTTATCGAACCGAATGAAAAATAAAAGACCAAGTCGAGTGTGAGACACTCTGTCCTTAAGACAGATTCGCCCCGCTACGGTGTTTACGGTTAAGTGACGTCTATCTCCCAGGATACAATGATCTTCACAAATTTGTAGTAGTACTCCAAACAAATTTGTCCGGCGAACTAGAACCTTGTGTTATATACTCTCTTTAATTTTTTTTTTCCTAATACTAGAATGAAGAATAAAACAAAAGCAAACAGATAAAATCTGGACAGAAAGGAAAAGGAAATTTTCAAACTGTTTTTGATACATCAAGACTGCTGGAAAGTGGCTGGTATTTATAGACAAATAAATATGTCCGAACAGGTGCAGTAAAGAACCAAACAGGTATGAAACATATTTGAACATATGCAATTTGAATTCAAATAGATCTGCAAACTGTTTCAACAGATTAACTGCTGGTAACTGCTGCAGTTATTTATCTGTTCAGAAATTGCCCAAAAACCGAATCTGTTATGGTCTTTTTGAACCTGTTTGGACATGGACCGAATAAGAAAAGAAATTAGGACAGAAATTAAATTTGAATTTGAATTTAATTAAATTTTCCCGCAAGTAATTTTTGAAAAAATTCAAATGAATTTTGTCCAAAAAATTAATACAAGAACTGACTCGACCCACAACCCACACCCACGCTCGGCACGACACAGCTCGGCTCGGCCGGATGAACGGCGGCGGCGGCACGCGCTCGCGTGTGTAGTGGTTTGGGCTAAGGTTCATTTTGTCCATAACTCCTCCCTTCTACAAACTTGGGGTGCCCCTTGGGGCCCAACCCAAGTATTGTACTCTAGAGCTTATACACATACACAAGCTCTCTTAAAGTTTCAATGTGGGACAACCCATTTCAAGGAAACCCACATTTCATTCTTTAAATGTCCAATTTCACAAACCTGAAAATGACGTCAACTTTCCATTCACTCATAAATGGTTTTGACGAACCGTCTTCACCGTGTGACTTGCCATGCGGCAAGGAACACGTCACCTCTTCGGACCCACCCCAAACAATGTTTGGGGCCCACTCAATTTTGGGCTCAAAGTTGGCCCAAAATAAGCCTTATAAAAACCAATTTTCCAACAATCCCCCACATGAATGGAATTTGACGAAAAGAAAATGCAACAACATGATCTAAATACAGAGAGTACATAAATTGGAAATATTCTGCAAAGGATAAGTAACTTTTGGCTTTGAACCTTCCTTTGTGAGACACTATCGGATTTACTAGCTAACCAGTGAACATGATGTTTTGAATTGTTCAGCCGTTTGTGTAAACCAAGACAATAGAACTCACACAGTATATCTCCAAACACAGTTTAGATCTCACTATTGTGTTCATTTTGGCCCTGAACAACCTGGTCTTTTATGAGTGCTCTAGAGAATTGTAACCCTTTACAAATCTCATAGAACCGGCCCAGTTCACACTAATATAGGTGATTCTTATGAAGAGTATCCTGTTATACTCCACTAGGTTTACCTAGATATAAGAATCATTAAAAGTATTTAACCTAAAACGCTGCAAACATCACTATTTCATCATAAAAATGGGTAGGAGTTTGACTCCCCAGTGATCCTTCTGAGTCATTCAAAACTCGGTTGTCCCTTTGAACCTACATCTTGGGATCTCCAGTCACCTAGGTTGGATTGCCGTTGTGGTAACTCTTATTTAATAGGCTTAAGTCCCATTCCCCTCGATGAATTCTCAACTAACTCTCTCGCTAACCCTTTGGTTAGTGGATCCGCTATATTGTCTTTAGACTTCACATATTAAATGGAAATAATTCCATTAGAGAGTAGTCGTCTCACGGTGTTATGTCGACGACGAATGTGTCGGGACTTACCATTATACATATGACTCTGTGCTCTACCTATTGCTAATTAACTATCGCAATGTATGCATATAGAAAGCACCGGTTTTGGCCATATTAGAATATCTTCAAGGAAATGGCGAAGCCATTCTGCTTCTTCCCCAACTTTGTCTAAAGCTATAAATTCTGATTCCATAGTAGACCTAGCTATGCAAGTCTGTTTGGAAGATTTCCAAGATACAGCCTCACCACCAAAAGTAAAGACATACCCATTGGTGGACTTTGAGTCTCTAGTATCTGATATCCAGTTTGCATCACAGTAACCTTCAAATACTGCTGGATATCTAATATAATTCAACCCAATGTTACGAGTAAATCGGAGATATCTTAGAACCCTTATAATTGTTTTCCAGTGTTCTACTCCTAGATTACTCGTATATCTACTTAATTTACTTATTGCATAAGCAATATCCGGGCGAGTGCAGTTCATCAAGTACATTAAGCTTCCAATAATTTGGGTATACTCTAATTGAGAAATACTTTCCTGTACATTCTTAGATAGAAACAAATTAACATCTATAAGTGTTCTAGCAAGATGATCATCATCTGTGGGAGCCGAATAAATGGCTGAATCGGAAGGGGCATATTTTAGTAGATTGACATTAACCGGCTGCATCCTGCAGACATTAACCAGCTGCATCCTGTAAGACTAGGATGAGCCGAATACAATACATAAGCCGATTAAGAAAGGATCTTTGAGGCCGAATAAAAGAACGGGTAATGATTGAAAAGTAGGCCCAGGCCCCGAGGCCTCAGAAGGAACAGATATAAATAAAGAAGCAGCGTTCTTGGAATGGTATGTAAGAATCACTTCACTAAACTTAGTAAACAAGCTTTCTTGAGTATAAGAACTGACTTGCCCGTCGGAGTGCTAACCCCGGCACCCCCGACCGGAGTGTTTGTCCTTGCAGGTGACTAGCTAAGGATCAAGAGCGTCTCCCAGGATCTGAAGAGTATTTCCAAAACCACTTCCCCACAATTGGCGCCGTCTGTGGGAATACTCAAGTACATCCATGGAAGGCGTGACGCAAGATCCTCCGATAGCCACCGACGAGACTACACAGAGAGACAACATCACTCCGACAAATATGCTCGGGAAGGAAACCATCGCTGCGAGACGCGCCTTGAATTTTGACTCGCCAACGACTTCAGCGCAGGAGACGATGCAAGCCATCATAGAACAAGCTAAACAGAATGAACAAAGGCTGGAAAATATGATCGCAGAAAACGAATGCCTCCGTCAAGATTTGGCCCTGGAAGTAGCAAAATCCAAAGAAGCCGCGCGCCAAGACCCCGAACGACCCCTGAGGGCAGGTAGACAACGACCTCGAGCCCGACCAAGAGAAACCGACAGCGACTCCAACTCATTATCCACAGAGCATAACAAGGGACGCTCAGACACTTCCAGCTCCTCTGAAAAAAGTCCACACACAAGGAACAAGCGCAGAAGAAGCAGTTCAGACGAAGAGGACTGGCACGATCCTTTTATCTGACGAATTGTGAGGGCGGCCCTGCCCAAGAAGTTCAAAGCTCCATCATTTACTCTCTACGACGGAAAATCAGACCCCACTGATCATATACGTCACTACAAGCAGGCCATGACGTTGCATGCAGACAATGAAGCCCTCATGTGCCGAATATTCCCCAGCAGCTTGGGGCCATTAGCTGTCAGATGGTATTACAAGCTGGAGCCGGCTTCGATCAGAAGTTTCCATCAATTACAAAAATCCTTCAGGGCCAGGTTCATCACCAACAAGGTACAGCCGAAACAGGCCGACTCTCTCTGGGCTATGCAAATCCAACCAGGAGAAACGCTGAGAGCATATTCGGCGCGATATTGGGAGTGCTTCAATCTCATTGACGACGCTTGCAACGACTCCATGGCTGTCACCGCCTTCAAAATGGGACTACATCCTGACAGTGCTCTTCGCAATTCCCTGACCAGAAGACCACCCAAAGCAGTCTGGGCGTTGATGAAGAAAGTCGAAGAGTATTGCAAAGTGGAAGACGATGCCTTGAGGATTAAAGCCAGACAAGTGTCCACCAAACCGGCACCTCCTGAAATTGCTCAACCGATAAGTTCCGTGCCACCTCTGAGCCCTGAGCCGCGACAACGTGCTAAACGAGACAAAAGGCGGACTCTCGCCGATCGAGTGATCAATGCTCCCACCCGACGAATGAACAATTGCAATTCGACAGTAGACGCTCGAGGCACGCCGACAAAAAGTACACGGAACTGTCAGAGCCAATCACCGCGGTAATGACCAAAATCCAACACCTTCCATTCTTCAAATGGCCGTCAAAGATGGTGGGGCCACCCGATACACGACGAAGGGACCAGAGGTGCGAATATCACAAAGATCACGGCCACGAAACAGAGAGTTGCTACGCATTAAAAGATCACCTGGAAGAACTGGTGCAAGACGGCCGACTGCAGCAATATGTGAAACAAGGAAGGCCAACCAAGGCATTAGCACTGAGGCAGGACTCTCCCCCACTTGGCGTGATCCATGTAATCTACAGCCTGCCTACACCCCCAGCCGTGCACACAATTTGATCGCATCCAACTCTACAGGGGCGCCGTACTTCGACTGAACGGACCAAAGAAGCTCCGACAATTGCCTTCAACGACTCCGACCTCAATGACGCAACGGCTTCCCACATTGATCCGTTGGTCATTGGATTACGCATAAACCGGTTCATCATTGAACGAATTCTCATAGACCCAGGGAGTAGTTCAGAGGTCATGTACTACCAAACTTTCATCAAGCTCGGCCTCAACGAGTCGGATCTATCTCCGGCGCCTCACCCACTGTTCGGCTTTAATACGAATCCCGAATATCCATTGGGCAAGGTCACATTACCTGTTCGAGCGGGTTCCAGAACGGTCGAAGCGGAATTCCTGGTCGTGAAGCTCCCCTCGCCGTATAATGCCATCATGGAAAGAACCTGGCTACATATCATGAAGGCCATCCCAAGCACCTACCATCAGATCCTGCGTTTCCCAACAACCCACGGCATTGAAGAAATACGTGGTTCCCCCCAATCGGCACAAGCAGAGTTCTGATGAAAACCCTATCACTGACCCGATCTGTGGGCTCTGATACCTGTAAATATATTTCGCCTCTGCAATACGAACTATTTTTCCTCGTCGCTCAAAATCATATGTCAATTCCCAATGGGGCACTCGCCAGGATTGGCCAAATTAAGTCTCCGGATTCGGAGCCCCCTTTGGCACATGACGCCTTAGGGCCGATCAAGTCACCAGATTCGGAGCGCCCTTCGTGGATATCACGATCGGCCAAATCAAGTCTCCGGATTCGGAGCCCCCTTTGGCGCATGACACCTTAGGGCCGATCAAGTCTCTGGATTCAGAGCGCCCTTCGTGGATATCACGATCGGCCAAATCAAGTCTCCGGATTCGGAGCCCACTTTGGCGCATGACGCCTTAGGGCCGATCAAGTCTCCGGATTCGGAGCGCCCGTCGTGGATATCACGATCGGTCAAATCAAGTCTCCGGATTCAGAGCCCTCTTTGGCGCATGACGCCTTAGGGCCGATTAAGTCTCCGGATTCGGAGCCCCCTTTGGCGCATGACGCCTTAGGGCCGATTAAGTCTCCGGATTCGGAGCGCCCTTCGTGGATATCACGATCGGCCAAATCAAGTCTCCAGATTCGAAGCCCCCTTTGGCGCATGACGCCTTAGAGCCGATCAAGTCTCCGGATTCGGAGCGCCCTTCGTGGATGTCACGATTGGCCAAATCAAGTCTCCGGATTCGGAGCCCCCTTTGGCGCATGACGCCTTAGGGCCGATTAAGTCTCTGGATTCGGAGCGCCCTTCGTGGATATCACGATCGGCCAAATCAAGTCTCCGGATTCGGAGCCCCCCCCTTTGGCGCATGACGCCTTAGGGCCGATCAAGTCTCCGGATTCGGAGCGCCCTTCATGGATATCACGATCGGCCAAATCAAGTCTTCGGATTCGGAGCCCCCTTTGGCGCATGACGCCTTAGGGCCGATCAAGTCTCTGGATTCGGAGCGCCCATCGTGGATATCACGATCGGCCAAATCAAGTCTCCGGATTCGGAGCCCCCTTTGGCGCATGACGCCTTAGGGCCGATTAAGTCTCCGGATTCGGAGCGCCCGTGGATATCACGATCGGCCAAATCAAGTCTCCGGATTCGGAGCCCCCATTGGCGCATGACGCCTTAGGGCCGATTAAGTCTCCGGATTCAGAGCGCCCTTCGTGGATATCACGATCGGCCAAATCAAGTCTCCGGATTCGGAGCCCCCTTTGGCGCATGACGCCTTAGGGCCGATTAAGACTTTGGATTCGAGCCAATTAATCTCCTTAAGGCCGAATGGGCCCTGGGTTCAAGCCTCCAAATACGGAGCCCGCTTTAGTGCTTCAGAGGATTATTGCATTAATCCGTTCGGCCATACTAATCGGTCTACAGTGCTAAGTGCTAATTACGTCTCCGAATCCGAAGCAAAATTGGCACGAACAAAAGATATTGATAATTGATCCTATGTAACACACTAGAACATATCATACATTCGAAGTAATGTGCTTTAGTACACAAGAAAAATTCAGAATAACACACAAATAGATTTAAAATAAAACCATTTATTTGATTAAATAGTTGTTACATAAACACAACCCGCATTCGAGCATTACAATATCGAAAGCAAAAAGGAACAAGACGCGCCGGTAAAGCAGCATCGCCGGATCGACGACCGTCGCCCTAAACCCCTCCACGGCGTGCAATACCTTGAACCAGTTATGCTTAAGCCCACGACTTGCATAGCGCCAAACTTCCCCTGATACCATTGACAATGTCAAGGCAAAGATCCAGGACAAGGAAGAATGAACTCGACAGTTGTTGACTCTCCTTTCGGGGTGATTTGCTTCGACGACTTGGAGACTCACAGATCTCAGGCTCTTTGGATGACCTAACTCCCTCACGGGTAGGTTTTCTGCTACAAACCATCTCAACACCAAACTTGACCGAAGTTTGAGCCTCTGTAACCAAAATCACCATCCCACACAAGGAATGATGAGTCAAGTGGGATTATTGGTGCGAAGCGCCTACTCCTTTTATTCTCAGCAACGACCGCGATCTCGAGGTCCCAATCCCAAGAAAATTTTATTAACGCCAAAAAACGCATTGGCTGAATAAGACGAGCGTCGATTGACATTCGCTACGACCGCCATCCCGACGGCTGGCCGAAACGCGCACTGGCTGGGCCAAAGCGAAATAGATTTATTAAACCGGTCGGCAAAGTCTTCACATGCCGATCACCCTCGACCAACCCACTAATCCAACTGGCCAAGCATCAATGCGCTGACCTAAGTCAAAGATAAATGGCCGTTGAAATAGCCTCAATAAAACCTTAACAGTCGTCGCGAATGTGCTGATCCTGACCATGTGCAGATCCTGCCGATAAGCCCGCGTATCGCCGGACAGTTAACAGCTACCTGGGTCGGACAATATTTAGACATTCATTCAAACATTTAAGCAACACGAAATACACATATGCCGAATATGAATGACAACGAAACATTTATAATGAAGCGTTCTTTATTCAATAAAACAATAAGTTACATAGTTTCAAACGCGCCCTGCGTTCCAATCTTACAACTATTAAACTCATACGACGTCACCCTCATCCTCACTCTTCTCAACTTCAAAAGCAGAAAACGGAAAATCTTTACTCCTGTAGCGTGGTGATGCCAAATCAATTCCCGACGCTCGAAGAGCTTCTGCGGCTTGAGATGCCTTGATCCAACCGTGCCTAAACCCACGGTTTTCACATCGGCACACTTCTTCGGCCAATTTTTCCCTGGTTTTCTCGATTCCCACTTTTCGGCCCTCATAGAAACCTTTCTCATAGGCCCTCCCCTTCGCGCTCTCTATTGCGAACATACTTGCCGTCTCTCGATCGGCAAGTGCAGAGCTGATAAGCTGACTAGTAACCCTCTCTTCCACAATTGGGTTCGCGTGCGCGGTGGATTGTGCCTGAGCCGCCTTAGTCTTCCTTAGTTCCCGCTCGGCCGCCTCCACGCGGGCCTCCAAACTTCGAATACGTTCTTCCTTCTTCTCCATCTCTTGACGGGCAGCGCGCAGTCACATGTGTAGCTCGGCTTTTCGCGCCCCCTTTCGGAAGAATGAAATAGCCCTTACAGTTCGGACTCCACTTGTGTTGGTTCTGAATCTGATTTCACAAGTGCAATGTGAAACAGTGGAACACAAAAAGAGTCCAAATCCGGTAATTGTTTTTGGAAAATCGATGTTTGAATCAAATGCCAAAAATGGACTGCTTTGCCAGATTTCAGAGTCGCCACCAAATATTTATGGGAAATTTAGGAAACCCGTGACTCGTGCCAAAGGCCATTAGTCCGTCGTTACCAAAGTGTCTTGGTTCGGGAACTTAGGTATGAGAGGGGAAGGTCAATAATGAGCACCCCACTCACCCGATCAAAGATCGGCCTCTACTAATTATGATGTGATTCTTATGTACAATATATGTTCTTATTCTGATTATTTAATAAATCCTAAAATTTATTATGTGAAGCATACAAGGTATAGACTAGTTTGCTCAAATTGGAACAATTCAATTTCATGTTTGTTTCTCGAAAAGAGTTTGAATTTGCCACCCTTAGGTGGGCTTAGGTTTGTGAATCTTAAAACGTACATTCGTTGAATCATTCCAATTTAAGCAACAAGCCTTCATCCACAGACATTCAAACAGTTTATCATTTAAGCAATTAGCCTCATGGTAGGATGCTAAACATAATAAGAAAATTATGTACAAGCGGGATGCTAAAGCATAACAACTCACATATTTAACGACGTCCCGCGAACAAACTACAAAACAAAGTTAGAAAATATGCATGATTCCTAACTATACAACACATGTGATATGCAATTACTAGACTCGGCTACTAATATGGCATATGAAATGAATTGATCGCATGCGGTCTAAGCATGTATTCAAAGAAGTATTGAAACGACAATGCGAATTGGATGATGAACCGAGCCTTGGTGCATGCAATACAAGTGGATGCAAACATGAGTATGCTAAATAAAACATGATATCTCTAATCTAACCATCATAAGCTGGTAAATAAAAGGGAGAAAGACGTGGGGTTGGAAGACATACACATTATTACAAATTTGTTTGCCCTCGCGCAGGAGGGTCCGAATGAACTAATGCGCCCTCACGCAGGAGGGTCCGAATGAACTAACTAACTAACTCTAATTATTACAAAACTTGAATAAATAAGCTATTAATTATTACAATAAGTAAATAATTAATTAGGCTAAGCTAGTGAATTAAGTAATTATGATAATAACTAGTTTAAGCTGATTAAAGAAGTACAATACAAAGCTAATTAGCTAACCACATTAATTAATTAATTACAGAATAATTACTTTAAACCAGGTAACTAATTAATTATAATATGAACTAACTACTTAAATAGCTAATCAAATTAAATAACCTACCTAATGGAATAATTAATTAAATAATTACTCTAATTAAATCGTCTAATTAAATAATTACTAATTAATTATTCTAGCTAATTATTACAAATTAGAACTAACAATTAATTACACTAATTAATTAAAAATCCTAATTCAATTAACTAATTAATTATAATTAATTAAATATAAAATTCTAATTAACTAATTAATTAATTTATACAATTCTAATTTATAAAATTCGAATTAACTATTTAATTAATTACACTGTTTAATTGACACATTTAATTAAATGAATTACACTAATTAATTAATTTATACAAGTCTAATTAACTAATTAATTAATTACACTAATTATTAATTACTTACACTAATTAATTAAATAAAATTCTATTTAAACTAAATGAGCTAACTAATTAATTATATGACTCAATTATACTAATTAGTTAATTATAAAAGTCTAATGAACTAACTAATTAATTACGCTAATTAAAAAAACCTTCTAATTAATTAAACTACTTCTGGACAGGCCATGCATGGAGAGAAGAGTTGCCGAAGCTAGTGCCATGGCGCTGCTGCGGAGGAGGAACACGACTTGCTGAATGAGGAGCTGGACGAGGTTGATGAATAAACTGATGAGGGTGTTTTCGGTGGCAGATGCGATGCTTCTGCGGCTACTGTTGCAGCGGTGACGGCCCGGTGTGGAATTGCAGCGGTGGTGGCTCGGTTTGGAGTTGCAGCGGTGGTGGCTCGGCAGTGGAGTAGTTGGAGGTGCTGCTGGTGGTAGCTTTCAGTTGTGTGTGTGTATGAAGTGTGTGGGTGATGAGTGTGTGGCCTCTCTCTCTAAACCCGTGTGTGTGTGTTCAGTGGTGAATGGGTGTGTTGAGTGGTGTTGTGCATGTGTGTTGGATGGCAGTGGTGGTGTGGTGAGAGTGGTGTATGAGTGTGTGTCGTGTGTATCCTCTCCCTCTCCCCGCTGCTGTGAGTGTGCTGCTGCCGTGAGTGTGTGGATGATGGGTGTGTCTCGTGGAGAGACCCAGCTAGAGAGAGGTGAGAGAGAGAGAGCCGTGTGTGTATGTGCTGTGTGTGGTGTGAGCTGTGTCGGTATAGGTGTGTTCTGCCGTGTGTTGGGTGGGTGATGGGTGTGTCTCGTGAGAGACCCAGCTAGAGAGAGGTGAGAGAGAGCCGTGTGTGTATGTGTTGTGTGTGGTGTGAGTGTGCATGGGTGCTGTGTGCGTGTGTGGGTGTGCATGGGTAGTGTGTATAGTGCATGTCAATGGTGTGGGGTGTATGGTGTGTGCTGGTGTGAGTTGCAGAATGAATCGGCAGTGTCTATGCCGTGTGTGTGTGCATCTGCATGTGGGTGTCCTGTGTGCTGGGTGTGTGCTCTGTATGGATCGTGTGGTGCTGGTGTGTGCATGCCGTGTCTGTGGCTGTGGAGAATGGAGCTGGGTGTATGGAGTGGGTGTATGGGTGCACGGGTTTGGTACATGTGTATGATGTGCTTGAGTGTCTGTGTGCTGTGTCAATGGAGATGTGCTGGGTCTGTGTATGAGTGGTGAAGTTGGTGGTGTGTGTGTGTGTCAATGGTGTGGGGTGTATGGTGTGTGTAGTGTGCCACTGGGTGTGTATGTTGTTGAGTGTGTGTGGTCTCCTCCCTCTCTCTACCTGTGTGTGTTCATTTTAGAGAGAGAGAGGGAGCGAGGGAGAGAGAGCTGTGTCGAGAGAGAGGTGTGAAGTTGGTGGATGTGTAGCTACCGTGGTGGTCTGGTGGTGAAGTTGGTGGTGGTGTATCAGTGAGGTGGGTTGTGTGTGTTGGTGATGGTGTATCAGTGAGGTGGGTTGTGTTAGCTGGGTTGTCGTGTATGCATGGGTTGCTGCTGCTGTGTTGTCTACCGAGAGAGAGGGAGATGAGTGTTAATGGTGTGTGGGTGTGTTAACATGTGTGTGTGCTGTGGTCTGTGTGTTTCAGCCGTGTGTGTGTGAACGGTGGCTGCCGTGTGTGAGTTCTCTGTGGTGTGTGTGTCATGCATGTTGTCCCCGTGTGTTACCCCATCAGAGAGGTTGAGTGTGTGCCCTCCTCTTCACCAAGCCGAGAGAGAGAGAGTCAGTCTAGTGCCTGTGTTCATCCTCTCCTTCTCCGTTGTATCTCATGGGTCCCTCCTGAGTACATGTGGGTGATCAGTGTTGAAGGGGCGAGAGAGAGGTTGATGCCCTCTCCCCTGTGTAGTGTCCCTCTATTATTATCATTATTTGTCTTTTATGCTCCACACTGAGATGCTCTCCACCGAAAGCTAGAGAAAACCCCGTCCATGTGAATACCACCCAAAACAAAACACATGCCCCACTTACCATCTTTTCTCTCTCTTCAACCCAAACCTCTCAAAACCTCTCCAAAAATAATTTATCCTCCACCCGCCAAAAACATACTCATCATCATTCCACCACAAATTCTTCATCATCACATATTCCAGCTATCCCAAATCATCTGACCATACTATCTTTTGTTTTTTTGTTTATTATTATTTTCTTCTTTTTTTTATTTTTATTTTGTTTTAATAAAATATTATCAAATATTTATCATTTAGATAAAACCACACCTAAAACAAATATACACACACATAAAAAAATATAAATTTAAAAATACAATAAATTAATAAAATATTAGTGATGGCCAAAATAGGTGAGGTTTAGAATTAAAGCTTCAATTTTATTTTTCGGCTGCGAAATTCATAAAGTGGCATTTTCCAATTTTCATCAGCGAGTGGTCAAAAGAAAGTGCCCAAGTCTTAAGGGTGGTCAAAAATGGGGTGTCTACAGCATGCCGACTTCGTAAGCAGTGTAAAGCCCCTTTACCGCGCCGTGAATCCCCTCGCGAAACACCTCGTAGTCCTGTCGACCCAGCATTGATTGCTGAACCTCAGGAGGAAATATTTGTCAGGCAAAGTCGACCGCTACGTCTGGGTCTCGAACGATCGAGTCCGCCTCCGTCATGGGTCTATTCTTCACAAATACCGCAAAGCTTAATGGGCACGGATTCGCGTCAAACCTCCTCTCGACTCGGGACTGCGGAGATTTACCCTACGACTGCTTGTCTCGCCTGGGCGATCTACTGCGACGTCGGGGAGACTAACGCCTCTCTCGACCCCTGGAACTCCTACTTCCTGTACGCGAGGGTTCACTACCTCGATTCATATCTCCGCCCAGCTCAGCTAGGGTCTTCGCTTCCCCTTTACTGTTAAAGAAGAGTCGGTTCGACATTCGCGCAATCAGTCTTCCTCCAGGAGCTCGAGTCAGTTGTCTACCAAGCTCATAAAGGATGTACCCTTGTTCATTTATCCTTCACAGAGGCAGCACGATCGAGGCAATCTCATTAATTGGAGATCCTGAATCGCCCGACGCCGGCTGAGTCGACGGTAGGGGCACGATTTTACCATCTATACGAATATCGCGAACCACCTGGGGCAAGGACAGATTCATCAATCTATTCGGCTCACGTACCCCAGCCGGCTCCCGAATCGATTCTAACCTCTGCAGGAACCGCCTGGGGCAAGGGCAGATTCATCAATCTATCCAGCTCAAGTACCCCAGCCGGCTCCCGAATCGATTCTAACCTCTGCAAGAACCGCCTGGGGCAAGGGCAGATTCATCAATCTATCTGGCTCAAGTACCCCAGCCGGCTCCCGAATCGATTCTAACCTCTGCAGGAACCGCTTGGGTAAGGGCAGATTCATCAATCTATTCGGCTCAAGTACCCCAGCCGGCTCACGAATCGATTCTAACCTCTGCAGGAACCGCCTAGGGTAAGGGCAGATTCATCAATATATTCGGCTCAGGTACCCCAGCCGGCTCACAAATCGATTCTTCAAACCTCTGCAGGAACCGCCTGGAGCAAGGGCAGATTCATCAATCTATTCAGCTCAGGTACCCCAGCCGGCTCACAAATCGACAGTTCATAATTCGAATCCAATCGACATGAGAAAGACGAATCAATATTGCCACAGGATATTCAATCTCTAAAGACGAATCATATTGTTTCATTAACATAACCACACAAATTGTGTACAAGTAGTAGTGAAAGTCAAAATGTTTCATTAACATAACCACACAATTGTGTACGAGTAGTAATGAAATTACAAGGAAATTTTCATTAATAAATTGCGCACAAAATGTTTCATTAACATAACCACACAAATTGTATACGAGTAGTAATGAAATTACAAGGAAATTTTCATTAATAAATTGCGCACAAGATAGTAACCAATTTATACATGAAAACCACCCTGAACCAACAAAACTCTACCAAACAAAAATCAAAAAACTAAATGAATTAGGAAACGCCGCCCAGATCACTCCTCGGTGTCGGATTCAAGGGGCTCAACATCCACTTGCTCGTAAGGAATTGGCAAATCCAATGTAATCCCAGCGGCAGCAAGGGCTTTGAGCCACCCGTGTTTGAACCCCCGATTCTCAAATTTGGGAACTTCATCAATGTATTCCGTGAAGGCGGCTCTTTTTCCCGCCTCAAAAGCCTCAGATTCGGCTTTCTCCTGGGCCGCCTTGAGCTCCTCCAACTGACTCTTCGCCTCGGCAAGTTCGTCTTTGGAGAGCTTGAGCGATTCTCACTCGCACTCGCTCTGGCCTCAGCGTCAGAACGAAGCTGTTCGGCAGTATGAGCCCTCTCCTTCTCCGCTTCGGCTCGTGCGCTCTCCATTGCGGCTCTCATCTTCTCAAACTCGGCCCTACTCTTCTGACCGTCCACTTCTGTTTGCAACGGTCAATTCTGCCAAGAGCATCATGCAGGCGGCGGCCTAAGTCGGCGATCCTGCCGACGGTCTGCAAAGAACAAGCGATCGTTAGATACTCTATAAAAATAGAATTTAGCGAATTTGAAATCACCTATCAAAAGTGCCGACTGCGCAGACAGAGCTACGGCCATAATATCCGGCACGGCGCAAAAGGTTGCATTGTCAGCCGGCAAGGAAATTGAAGCCGCCAGGCTCAATGCAACGGCCGGATCCTCCATGGCCGAAGCATTGGAAGGAATCGGCGTATCTCTGATCTTGGGCTGAATAACAAAAGGAGCAACCACGTCCGATTCTTCGAGGCGAGGCCATTTGTCAATGGGACTAATTTCTGAACTAGCCTCCTCCTCGGCGCTACGTTTTTGGCTGCGTCCCTCCGGAATCAGCCGTTCTTCGCCGGTCTGCTATTCAACCACTTTTTCCGTTTTGACTGGCGTAACCTGAGCCGTTCCTTCAATAATGGGTACAGAGGCCTTAGTCAAGCTGGGATCGGATTCGGCGGCCTCGGCCTTTTTTCGAGCAGCCATCCGCTCGGCATTTCGCTTACGCGCCATTTGCGTAAGGCTTTCCTTTGCCATAACCTCCGAAGAAATCGCCGAGTAGATCTCCTAAGTTCGCGAAATATCCCCGGAAGAAAACTCTGCCCGACCCGAAACGGATGGTGAGGAAGGCTGGTTGAGTTCGGCAGCCTCGAACGCCGAACGCACGGCCTCGTCAACTTCTTCGCCCTCCTCAGTGAATTCTCTGGCCGGGTCGGCAACTACCTCTATCACCGGCTCTGCGTCTTGCCCCGAATCAGAAGCTTCAAGACCAATCTGCCTAAGGTTCTTGTAGCTGGGGAAGATAAGAGCCGAGAGGTGCTGATCGCCGGATGGAATTGGCATGTTGTCCGCAGCCGAGAATGTGGTATAAGTGGGTTCGTACCGGAGTAAAATGTGGGCGGCTCTCCCTTGTTTTTGCACGTTTGGGCGACCAAAGTAGTCGAGTGCAGTCTTAATGTCCCTAAGGACCGCGTCGTCAACTGAAGTCAGAATCTTCTTCAATTTGTTACCTGCAAAAGATAAGGAGAGCTTAAGGAAAGAGAGCCGATTAAAAGATAGATCGACAAACATAAGATACTACGTGGCAACCTGGATCACCCTTATGTCTGGAAATGGGGTCTAGGCGATCTTCGCCTTCAGCGAACTCTCAATTACCTCGGACATTGACCATTACATCGTCAACCCTCTTACCAGAACTGGCAAGCATAGTCACCAAAATGATGGTCAGTATCCTTGGCCCTGAGGAAGTACCGCGCCCCAGCCGACCAGAGGATTTGGCTAAGCATAGCAGTGCCGAATGGCCGGAATTCCGAGATTGATCCTAAGGCGTCGATTCAACTCTATAACCCCCATAATGATTCGAAAGAAATTTACATTGGGTTGAGAAGGAATCAGACTCCAATAGCGAAGAACGGCCCTAAGCAATGGATATAAGGGGAAACGAACTCCGCCCTCCGCAATGGACAGGAGGGGGAATACGATCGTATTCTGATCCTCTCTCTCCATATCTAGAGTGTTGTCCGTTACGAGAGACAAATGGACGTCATCGGGAATGGAAAAATGTCGTCGGAATCCGGAAATGCGACTCTCAGAAAGGAGGTCTTTCAAGTGTTTAGCCATTCCAACGGGGACCCAAGGATTCGCCGAAAGTAAAAACAATAAACAGAGAATAGGATTACAAAGAAAAGGGAAGAGACTTACGAAGAGCAGATGAGGCAAAGGCAGACGGACGAAAGTTGCAAAAAATGTGAGTGAGAGGAGAGATGCGCGCTGGCGGTCCAAACGTATCAGATGATCGACGAAATGTGCACCCAAAAGGACTGAAGTTTCAAATCGCAATAAATGCGAGAGACACATGAATGGCGCCGGAAAGTGTTAATGATAAACGAAAAGGTGTGCGCCTTCTGACATCCTCTGACGTCTTGGGGAACGCGAAGCCGCCTGATCTATGCTAAGCTTTTCGAATTCTAGACCAAACACGCCGATTAACTACCGTCAATAGGGAGTTCGGGGGGCAATTGTGGGAGCCGAATAAATGGCTGAATCGGAAGGGGCATATTTTAGTAGATTGACATTAACCGGCTGCATCCTGCAAGACTAGGATGAGCCGAATACAATACGTAAGCCGATTAAGAAAGGATCTTTGAGGCCGAATAAAAGAACGGGTAATGATTGAAAAGTAAGCCCAGGCCCGAGGCCTCAGAAGGAACAGATATAAATAAAGAAGCAGCGTTCTTGGAATGGTATGTAAGAATCACTTCACTAAACTTAGTAAACAAGCTTTCTTGAGTATAAGAACTGACTTGCCCGTCGGAGTGCTAACCCGGCACTCCCGACCGGAGTGTTTGTCCTTGCAGGTGACTAGCTGAGGATCAAGAGCGTCTCCCAGGATCTGAAGAGTATTTCCAAAACCACTTCCCCACACATCATCTTTGCTAAATTTGTTAAGTGTTTTCTCAATGTAATGAGATTGTGACAAAGCATAACCTTCTGATGTTTTGGTAATTTTCATACCAAGAATTACATCAGCAATGCCTATGTCTTTCATATCAAAATTTTTATTCAATATTTTCTTGGTAGTTTTAATCATTTCATTATTACTACCTATGATGAGCATATCATCTACATAAAGACATACAATAACATAACATTTGTCTGTGTTTTTAATATAAACACATTTGTCACACTCATTAATTTTAAATCCATTTGACATCATTGCTGTCATGACCTGAACCTGCCCCTATGGGTTAAGGACATAATCGGCCAGTAATCAAGGGATTACCTACGGCCTCAAACCAAACAAGACATAACTCATCAGAGTAAAGGGGCCAAACGGAAGCAATTTCAAACTTTTGTCCATAGAGTTGTGCTTACATGGCACGTCATAACAATCCATACATACACATGTTAATAACTCACATCAAGATATGTAATAACACAAAGTTCTGTACATACAAGACCATTCAAGTATAAGTCAGCCAATCAAAACTATATACAACTGTAAACCAAAGTTCTCGCCAACATGACAAAATATAGCAAACTAGCAAAAGGCGAAAACAAGTCTCATGCGTGAGACGTATGGCTGACTCTTCAAAACCTTGGCTGTTTCTCACAAACTTCACTGAGGCTGGGTTTGGACCTCCCTTGGCTCACCTACAGACACATGAATGAGCATGAGCAAAAGCCTAGTGAATAATATAAAATACGGAAAATACACGAACAGTATTTAGAACAACACGCACCAACGGCTTTGGGCCCAATTCACATTTCTGTCTAGTATATATATATATATTAATTAACTACGGGTTCAAACACATCAGACAGCCTCGGGCCCAATCCATTCATGTCAAACGGCCTTGGCCCATTCATTCTTTTATTCATGTCAGACTGGCCTCTAGCCCATTCGTTTTCTCATTCATGTCAGGCTGGCCTCTGGCCCATTCATTCTTTCATTCATGTCAGACTGGCCTCTAGCCCAATCATTCTTTCATTTATGTCAGACTGGCCTTTGGCCCATTCATTCTTTCATTCATGTCAGACTGACCTCTGGCCCATTCGTTGTTTCATTCATATTAACGAACTTATAAGACTTACATAGAAGTAAGCAATTGAACAAATAACATACTTCAGATATCTTTATTAAGATATTACTCACAGTGATCGGCTGGATGATTTGCCCTGGAGCTCAACCCTACACATTCCAGGAACACAATGGGTCACAAACAATTCAATCCGTTCTTAATTCACATATTCCTCTTTAGGCTTCATTCTTATCATTTTAACTCATTTACAATGCTTAATGCATGCCTAAGAGTATTTAGAAGTGAAAGAGAACGGAAAATGGAACACAGAACATATTTACAAAATTTCAGAAACAGGGGTCCCCGCTCGAGCGTGCACTTTCCCGCTTGAGCGGACCCATTAGGTCTGCAAAAGTACTGGTTGCCTCATTTTTACGCTCGTGCGTGAATTCGGACGCTCGAGCTGAAGGTCACTCTACCTAGCTCCCCGCTCGAGCGTGAATCTTCCCGCTTGAGCAGACATCAATGTCTGCAAAAAGTTCTGGGAGCTCGTATTTCCCGCTCGAGCGGCGCCTTCCCCGCTCGAGCGGACATCCCAAATTCTGGAAAATCTAGAATTGTTCTTGAGCTTCAAACTTGCATTCAACTCAACATATCTTGCATATTATGGCTCAAACTTCACATATACATGTATCAACATGATCCAACACCAATTTATTACATTATGAAGCTCAATTTCACAAATTAATCACATGCATGTCCCAATTTACACCAAACTTATTTCCAACATAACAAATTCATGCATTCAAAACTCATACTCTTATGAATTGTACATGCATGTGAGATATAACTCTCATTCTCAACTTAGATGATAAAGAGATGGTTAAAAACATGAACTTCAATCAAAGATTCAACATGGATCATGTATTTCAAGCTCAAACATACAAATCATGCAATTTCCTACATGCATGTGTATTGACTTCCAATTCATCAAAACCAACTCAATTCATGTTCTTTATCATCATACAACTTTGAATTCACAAAATTACAATATTAAACTCATGAATTCATAACCAATTACTCACTAAAAGCTTTAATCTTCCAAATTATGATCAACTCTTAGTGTAGCTTCAAGATCACCAATTCCTTAGCCAAATCTCTATCTTGAGCTCCCTCTCTTCTAATTCGGCTCCTCTCCTCTCTAGAGCATAATTCCGCCAATGTTAAATAAAAGAGAGGAATTGAGTGTATAATGGCCCTTATATAGCCCATAATAATCAAATTTGATTATAGCCAATTAATGGCACTTAATTAATCCGAATCAATTTTCAATTAAATTTCACCGTAGGCTCTAAAAATTACGCTAATCCAATGGCGTAGTCAATTTCGGTTTCTATGGCCATAAGACCTTCAATTTTCAGTTTATAAAGTAAAGTTGAACAGATATTCCTACGGTGAACAGATAGAAATTCAAAACCACATATTTCATACAAATGGCACACAAAGTCATCAAACACATAATCATATCATAATAAAGACCAATTAGCATAATACGAACAGGGTTATCACAGTCTTCCCCCTTTTAGGAAGTTTGGTCCTCCAAACTTATTTTACCTTTGTCGGGAAACAAATATGGATAGCGTGGTCACATTTCATCCTCTTTTTCCCATGTGGCATCCTTCCCATAGTGTTCTTTCCATTCCACTTTTACCATTGGGATGGACTTGCTTCTCAATTGTTTCACATGCCTATCAATGATTCGTTCCGGCCATTCAGCGTACTCCATATTTTCATCAAGAGCTACCCGGTGATAATCAATCACATGAAACGGGTCTCGAAGATAACCCCTCAACATCGACACATGAAACACATTATGGATTTGCTCGAATCCCGATGGCAAAGCAACTCTATAAGCAACTGGACCAAGCCTTTCCAGAATTTGAAACGGCCCAATGTAACAGGGCGACAACTTGTCCTTCTTTCCAAACCTGACTTGGCCTTTCATTGGAGTCACACGGATGAACACATGGTCACCAACCTCATACTCAAGAGGTCTTCTTCGGACATCTGCATAATTCTTTTGCCGGTCCTGAGCTGTTTTGAGCCTTTGCTGAATGGTTTTGATTTTCTCAGAAGTGTCTTGCACAATTTCAGGCCCAAGTAAAGCTCTATCCCCGACTTCTGTCCAACAAATTGGTGATCTACACCTTCTACCATACAAAGCCTCGTATGGTGCCATACCGATGCTGGAGTGGAAGCTGTTATTGTATGCAAATTCTGCAAGTGGCAAATAGTCTTCCCAACTCCCCTAAAAGTCTAAGGCACACAGCCTTAGCATATCTTCTAACATCTATATGGTCCGTTCTGATTGCCCATCTATCTGCGGATAGAATGCAGTACTAAATCTCAGTTCTGTACCCATAGCTTCCTGCAAACTCTTCCACAATCTAGATACAAATTTCGGATCTCTATCCGACACAATAGATACCGGAACTCCGTGTAAACGGACAATCTCATCAACATATATTGTAGCCAGTCTATAAGCATTAAATGTAGTTCTAACTGGTAGAAAATGTGCAGACTTAGTCAGTCTATCAACTACAACCCAAATAGAATCCATACCTCGAGGTGTCCGAGGTAGACCAACAACAATCCAATCCATAGTCATATGCTCCACTTCCATTCAGGAATAGGGAGGGGTTGAAGTAGACCGCCCAGTTTCTGATGTTCAGCTTTAACTTGCTAACATTGAAGACATTTGGACACATATTTTGCAATCTCTTTCTTCATTTTAGGCCACCAATAGCTTTGTTTCAGATCCCGATACATTTTATTGTTACCCTGATGCATAGCAAACACTGATTTGTGGGCTTCATCTAAAACCATTTTCTTTAGTTCCGGAATATCTGGAATACACATTCGGTTCCGAAATCTCTACACTTCGCCTTCAATGCTGAACTTCGCTTTCGGGCTTGTCTTAAATTCATCAATCACTTTCTTGAGGAATTCATCCTCTTTTTATTTCTGTTTAATTTTATCAATGATTGCTAGTTCGGCTGAAATAGCGGCTATCAATCCGCCCTGTTCACACAATACCACTTCAATTTCAGACTTCCCAAAATCTTGCAAGATTTCTTTTGTTCAGTAAGCAAACAAGCCAAGCTCCCCGTTGATTCTCTGCTCAAGGCATCAGCAACTGTATTAGCTTTCCCAGGGTGATACTGAATCTCAAGATCATAGTCTTTTATCAGTTCGAGCCATCTCCTCTGTCGCATGTTCAACTCCTTCTATGTAAAGAAGTATTTCAGACTTTTGTGATCCGTGTAGACTTCACACTTTGCCCCATACAAATAATGCCGCCAGATTTTCAAAGCAAAAACAACTGCGGCCAATTCTAAATCATGTGTTAGGTAGTTCTTCTCGTGTGGTCTCAACTGTCGGGAGGCGTAAGCAATAACCTTTCCGTTCTGCATTAATACACAACCCAAGCCTTTATAAGATGCATCACTGAAAATTACGAAATTTTCCGTACCTGTGGGCAATGTCAATACTGGTGCAGTGGTCAGTCTCGTTTTCAGTTCATGAAAGGCAGATTCTCTTTCATCATTCCATTCAAATGGTTGCCCCTTGCGTGTTAGTTAGGTAAGAGGCACAGCTACTTTTGAAAAATCCTTCACAAACCTCCTGTAATACCCGGCTAAGCCCATGAAACTGCGGACCACCGTTACATTTGTCGGTGTAGGCCAATTCACAATTGCCTCTATTTTCTGTAGGTCCACTGAAATCCCCTCTTTGTTGATAACATGCCCTAAGAAAGCAACTTCATCCAACCGAAACTCACATTTCTTTAGCTTAGCAAACAATTTCTTTTCCCTAAGTATTTGCAGGACGATTCTCAAATGATGTTCATGTTCAAGTCTACTCTTAGAGTATATCAAAATGTCATCAATAAAACCACAACAAATTCGTCAAGTAGGTTTTAAAAATTCGGTTCATTAAGTCCATAAACGCTGCCGGAGCATTAGTCACCCCAAATGGCATAACAAGAAATT
>JAPPVO010002708.1:0-17910 GCA_030407325.1 Camellia japonica | reverse complement strand
CGTGGTTTGGTGTCGAGCCTTCCAGTTTACTGGTAAAAATGACAGTGGTAGTGCATTAGGGCCTACTTGCAGATTCTCACCTAGAGATTCACAGAGCCTGTATTCATATAATAGATATGGTTTAAAATGGAATGGTTATATATTTGTTGTTGCATCTTAGCATTGCATGCTTTATAAAAAGAGAGATAAATTGTTTTATCATGAGCATGGCATGAGCATACTTCTCTTTAGTCTTGTCATGGTTCATATGTTATGTAGTATATCTCTACTGGGCTGTGGCTCACCCTATAAGGGAAACCATTTCAGGTACAGGTGCTATGCCTCCGCCAAGGCATTGACTTAGGAGGACTCGGAGTTGAGGCTTCATTTTTGTTTTATTGCTATTTGTTGAATGTAAGCCCAAGGTTGTATTTGCATTAAGTTGAAACTCCATTTTGTGTAACCAAGAATGTTCTTAGATAAATTTGTAAGCCTGTAGGGCACTCATTATCTGTTTGGCTTCCATTTCATACTTGTTATAAAATGCATGCTTAGGATTGGAACTGGGGCATTGAGATGTGAACAACATGTATTTGGTATTTGGGATTAAATGGAAATGGATGTATGGAATAGTTAGCTAGATATATGTGTTTGTCTATCAGGTGGGTTTGTTGTATAAATAGATATACCCTGCCCAATTTTCAGGGCGTTACAATTCATAAACCCCTTTACACAATTGTTATTCACTGGACTCTAGCTCACTATTTAATATATGTATGTAGGTGAGCAAGCACTGGAACAGACATAGCGGCATCGTCCTAAACCTTTTTTGTCAAGCCAACTACTATGCCTCACCACGAGGTTCCGAATTGTCAAGTGTTAAGGCTTTTTGGGTGGTTTGAAGTTCACCCTTTTGAACTTGTGTATGCGTGACATGAATGTTCTACGACTTTTGTTACTACTATTTTGGTAATGGGATTTAATTTCCTAACTTATGTTTTCATTTTGTACATAAGTGTTTTATGGACTTAAGTGTTTATGTATATATCAAGGTTGTTTGTCTATTTAAGTCGTCACAGCTCATTGGACATAATATTTATTATTTACAGGCTTCCGCTGGCCCCTATTATTGTATTACTGTTGTTATTATTAAACAAACATTTGGTAATCACGGATTACTGGCCGGTTACGATGCTAAACCTATAGGAGCGGGTTTGGGTCATGGCAGAGTGGTATTAGAGTATGAGTTATACCGCACACACATGTCCAAATGAGCTATAGGATGTCCTAGAAAGTAAACTAGGGCGTTGCATGAGCATGTGTGAGTGTGTGTGGATATGTTATATGTATATGTGTTAACATAAACATGAGAACCATCTTTCCGATGTTTATTATGGCCATGGTTTATATAGTACAATGGTAAATACAAGAAATGTAGATGAAACTGAATCATCAGATGCAAGAATTGTACGGTTGGAAAGAATGGTAGAATTATTAACAAAATCACTGAGACAACAACAACAAAATCAATAACTCCCACTTTCTCCTCTGCCACCGGTGCAAGTTAAACCAAACAACAATGATGATATCATCATCCTAACACAAAAGTTCAACAAAATGAAACCACCAACGTTCCAGGGAAGTCTTGAGCCACTGAAAGCCGAAGCATAGATATTAGAAATTGAAAAATTATTTGAAGTGTTTCCGTGTTCTGAGGCACAAAAAGTGTTATTGGCTACTTTCATGTTACAAGAAGAGGCAAGGCGATGGTGGATGTTCACTCGGGACAACAATGGTTCTATGACTTGGGCTCAATTTAAGGAGGTATGCTATGACAAATATTTTCCCCAATGTGTTCGGGACCGTAAAGTATCTGAGTTTGAACAATCGAAGCAAGGTACTATGTTTGTGGCCAAATATGAAGCTAAATTTATGGAGCTCGCTCTGTATGCACCGCATATGGTAGATACTGACTATAAGAAAGCCAGAAAATTTGATGATGGACTCAATGTCGAAGTACTTGATTGGGTCAATGTTCTCAAATTGACTAAATATGTGGATGTTCTTGATAAAGCTACCATGTCTGAGGCAAATATAGTAGCTTTAAAGTAGGCCAAGACACCGGTGACTGCTTGGAGGGGTAAGAGGCAAGGATTTAATTTTAAGAAGGGCAAGAACAACACACAGAATAAGAAACATATACGGGGTTGATGAGTAGTTATAGTCAAGGGAACAATTCTTATCGCCTGTCCAGAATGTGGTAGAATACATAAAGGGGTTTGTTACAAAATTTTTGGGGCATGTTATCGGTGTGGAAAAGTGGGCCACATAGTCAAATATTGTCCTCTCGCATCTCAAGGCACTAATAGACCCGTAGCAAGTGCTACAACATCAACCACTACACCAAAACCCACTTCTAAAGCTACAGGGAGAGAAACTTTAAGGCAAGGTTGGGTTTTCATACTTGTACCTGGAGATGTGCAAAATACTGAGATAGTAGTGTCAGGTATACTCCATTTGTGCTCAAAATGCTTATATCTTGATTGACTCAGGGTCTACGCATTCATTTATATCACATGCTTTTTTAAGAAAATTATCTAGACCACTGGAACCCATGAATTATTTATTAGCTTTGTCTTCACCTACTGAGGCGTCTATGACTTGTGCATATATGTATCCTACATGTGAGATTGGTGTTGGAGATATGGTTTTATATGTTGATTTGTTGTCTCTGAATCTTGATCATTTTGATGTAATTTTGGGGATGGATTGGTTAACGAAATATCATGCCACTATTGATTGTGTAACCAAACAAGTTGTTATTCGTCCACCTAGATTACCTGAATTTATATTTAACAGAGTTGGTGTTGTACCTTGCCCATATTTGATTTCATCGATGAAAGCATGTAAATTGATTAGAAAATGGTGTAAAGGGTATTTGAGTTGTGTATTGAATGTGCCTGCTATTGATAAAGCTAATGCGGATAGTATTCTTATAGTTAGAGAATTCCCAGATGTTTTTCCAGATGATTTGCCAGGGGATTTGATTGACAGGGAAATTGAGTTCACTATTGATGTGATACCGGATACATAGCCGATTTCTAAAACCCCGTACCAAATGTCAACTACTGAACTGAAAGAGTTGAAAATTCAATTACAAGAGCTGTTAGACAATAAGTTTATCAGGCCTAGTACATCACCGTAGGGCGCTCCAGTCTTATTTGTGAAAAAGAAGGATGGTTTATTAAGGCTTTGGATTGATTACCGTGAATTGAACAAGGTGATAGTGAAGAACAAGTATCTGTTGCCACATATTGATGACTTATTTGATCAGTTGCAAGGTGCCCAAGTATTTTCCAAGATTGATCCTAGATTCGGATACCACCAATTGAAAGTCAAAGCTGAAGACATCAAAAAAATGGCTTTCTGAATAAGGTATGAACATTATGAATTTCTTGTTATGCCTTTCGAAGTTACTAATGCGCCTGCTGCATTTATGGATCTTATGAACAAAATTTTTAAGCCATTCCTCGATGAATTTGTGGTTGTTTTTATAGATGATATTTTGATTTACTCCAAAAGCAAAGAGGAACATGAACATCACTTGAGAATTGTTTTGCAAACCTTGAGAGAGAAGAGATTGTATGCTAAACTAACAAAGTGTGAGTTTTGGCTTGATGGTGTTTTGTTTTTGGGACATGTGATTACTAAAGATAGTATTTCAGTTGACTCATAAAAGATTGAGGCAGTTGTAAATTGGCCTAGACCGACCAGTGTTATTGAAATTCGAAGTTTGTTGGGTTTGGCCAGATACTACCGAAGATTTGTGAAAGATTTCTCGAAGATTGCTCTGCCACTTATTTAGTTGACTTAGAAGGGAGTACCGTTTGAATGGACTGATCAGAGAGAGTCAGCTTTTCAAGAATTGATGACTCGACTTGTGATTGCATCGGTTCTCACCTTACCCTTAGGTACGAATGGATATACTATTTCTAGTGATGCTTCTTATAAGGGTTTGGGGTGTGTATTGATGCAGAATGGCAAAGTAATAGCATCTGCTTCTCGACAACTGAGACCACACTAGAAGAATTATCCAACCTATGATTTGGAGCTTGCCGCAGTGGTATTTGCATTGAAAATTTGGCGCCACTACCTATATGGGGCAACATGCGAAGTTTACACGGATCACAAAAGTTTAAAATATTTCTTTTCCCAAAACGAGCTGAATATGAGACAAAGGAGATGGCTGAAACTAATAAAAGACTATGAATAGCAAATCTTATATCATCCAGGGAAAGCTAATACCATTGCTGATGCACTAAGTCAAAAATCAATTGGGAATTTAGCTTGTCTACTCACCGGGGAAAGAGTATTATTACGTGATCTTGAGAAATTTGAAGTTGAAATTGTTTTGCACGAAATTGGCGATTCTTGAGGAGATTAAAGGAAAACAGCAACAAGATGAATTTCTGAAGAAGAATGTTGATGAATGCGAATCTAAACCGAGACCGGGTTTCATTTTTGAGAATGATGTGCTAAAGTTTCAAGGCAAATTATGTGTACTGAATGATGTTGAGTTAAAGAAGTGAGTTTTGCAAGAAGCCCACAGTTCAAAATTCTCTATCCATCTGGGAAATACAAAGATGTACCAAGACTTAAAGCAAAATTTTTGATGGCTAGGAATGAAGAAAGAAATTGCTGAATTTGTGTCTAAGTGTTTACAATGCCAACAAGTCAAAACTGAGCATCAACGATCCGCGGGATTGCTCCAACCACTGCCAATATCGGAGTGGAAATGAGAGCATATCACTATGGATTTCATTGTTGGACTACCTCACTCTAATAGAGGTATGGATTCGATTTGGGTTATTATTTACTGTTTGACAAAATCTGTTCATTTCTTACTTGTGAAAACATTTTATTATGCGGATAAGTTGACTACTATTTATATTAATGAGACTGTGAGATTGCATGGAGTGCCTATGTCAATTGTTTCTGATAGAGACTCGAAATTCACATCAAGATTCTAACAAAGTTTGCAAAAGGCATTGGGAACTGAATTGAGACTGAGCAGTGCATATCATCCATAGACTGATGACCAGTCAGAAAGGACAATACAAACTTTGGAGGATATGTTGTGTATGTGTGTGTAGACTCGAGAAGGCGCGAATTGGTCTTACTACAGTTCGGACTCCTGTCACGGTTCTAAATCTAATCTCACAAAGTGCACTGTGAGACTGATAAACACCAAAGAGTCCAAATCTAGCAATTGGTTTTGGAAAATCAATTTTGAATGAAAAAGCGCCAAACATGGACTGCTTTGCCAGATTACAGAGTTGCCACCTAAATGTTTAATTTTGAGAAAATTTAGGAAACCCTGACTCGTGCCAAAGGCCATGTGTCCGTCATCACTAAAGTTGCCTCAGTTCGGGAACTTGGTACGAGAGGGGAAGGTCAGGCAATGAGCACCCCCCGCTCACCCGATCAAAGGATCGACCTCTACTAATCATGAAATGTTGTTTTATAAACATATGTGTTCTTATTCCAGTTATTAGCTAACTTACTATGTGATGCGCACAGCATACAAGTATAGACTCAATCGCGAGAATTGGAACAAGACAACTCATGTTTGTTTTTGAAAATGGTTTGAAAGTTCTACTCGCAAGTAGGGTAAAGCGCGGATTTGCCACCCTCAAGTGAGCTTAAAACATGATGATTTTGCCACTTCTCAAAGTGGGCTTAAAACTCACAGTCATCAAGTTGTTCCAATTTAGGCAATCAAGCCTTCACCCACAGGCATTCATGCAGTTTAGCACTTAAGCAAATAGCCTCATTGCAAGCATGCTATCATGGCAGCACTCACACTCATGCAAGTATGCTAAAGCGTAAACACTCACAGTGTACTCCAAGCCAAAACAAAAGCTAGTTAGAAATATGCATGATCCTAACTATGTTTAAGATGCCTAATGCAACACATGCAATAATGAAATTAATAGGCTTGGCTATCTAAGATGGCATATGAATGCGACAATTTAATACATGTATTCAAAGAGGTATTGAAATACAATGCAATTTGAATGATGCGCTGAGCCCGGTGCATGCAAGACAAATGAATGGATGCAAACATGCAAAGCATAATGTATGCTAAACGAAATGTGCCCTAATCTAACCATCGAAAGTGGGTAAATAAAAGGGAGAAAGACGTGGGGTTGGAAGACATGCACCCACACACGCACCTTATTTCAGCAGTACGCCCTCGCGAAGGAGGGTCGAATAAATGAACTAAGCTAATCTAAGCTAAGCTACTTATTACAAACCAACTAATTAACTAACTTAGTAATTAATTACAACACAACAAATTAAACTAGTTAATTACACTACATGTATTTAATTAACTACAATGAGCTAGCAAAACAATAAAATGGCCTCGCGGGCAAGGGAGACATGCATGCTCGGTTGCATCCTCTCGAAAATCCACCACCTTGCCTCTAGATGCCTCTGTTTGCACTTCTTTGGACCTCTGAAAATTGTGCCAACTTCCAGATTGCTTTTGTTTGATCTGAAGAATACGTTGATGGTTGATAGGACAGAAATGGTGGCTATTGGCCACTACTCATGGTCGGTCGGCTGCTTTGATGGCCGGTCGGCTAGTACATGTCGCCGATCGGCCACTGATCTCCTGAACTTCCTCTTTTTGCTACAACAGAGAGCAAACAGAGGTATGGCGGCGTATTTGCAAGGAAATGTGCATATTGCTACACACTTTATCATGTCTCAAGCTCAAAGAAGTGTAGCACTTGGCTCTCAAGTTACCAACCAAGCATTTTTAATACATGGTGGTCAAGAACCAAGCTTGTACAATGTTGATGAATGCACAAATAAGACTCGAAGAGCCTGCACCCTATCATGCATGATCAAGGGGGACGACGACCTAGAAACGTGACACGTTTCATCACTTAGAGTATGAAATGTCTCACATTTCTTGTGTTTGGATTAACGTCCGATCCAAACACATGCAATGCAAACAAATGCTTATCTTGCACATGTTTTACTTGGCTCATTTTTGTTTACACATTTTAACTTACCAAGCCATTCCTTAATCGGTTAGTCCAATGTGAAAGTCCTCTAATGAGAGGGGTCAACCAAAAGGGTGGTTTAGGACATGAGAGGGATTATGCCTTTGACTAGGAGGAACCCTCCAAAAAGAGGGTTAAAGCCATTTGAGCACAAACCCTACTTCATGTTTAAACACACAACCTTAAGGCAAAACAACCCTCAAAACAAATTGAAAAATGAAGAAATGGGGGAGATTGCAGATGCTTTTAGTGCTGAAATGGCATGGCAAATAAGACTATAACATGCAAACAACTCATGTACAACATGCTAAAAGCCAAGAACACCAAGACTAGTGAAGGACACAACTCTAGAGGCATGCAATACAATGCTCAAACGACCAAACCAGCTCAAAATAGAGCTATATCATGGCAAAACAGTGGCCAAAATATGCTGAGATGGTAGCATAAAAAGCAAGAAAATCATGTTCATGTATTGGCTTACCAACAAGGCATAGAGTACAACTCTCAAAAGCAATGAAAGAGTGGAATGTGTGAGAGTATGATAGTGATATATGCTCTGAAATCACATACTAAACGATACTATGGCATGCTAATAACCCAAGCAAAGCATGTTAGGAGCCTCAAATCACAAAGCTAGTGAAGGCCAACTATACCATAGCTATACAAAGCAAAGCACATATGTCCAAGGCCACTCAAAACAGAGCTTAATCATGCTAAATCAGTAGCAAAAATGTGTTGGAGTTAAGCTAACACATGCTAGAACGATAGGCTAAATCATCAAACATGTTAGGCTAGTAAGCAAATTACACTACAAGTGCAAGATGCAAGCAACAAGTGACCAAACCATCCAAAAACAGAGTTAGAGCTGGTCTAAAAAGTCACAAAAACATATTTGAAATAAGCTAACACGAGCCACAAAAATATGCTACTTTGTAGTGCTAACAAGGCATGGCATAGAGAAACAAGGAGGGGACGCCACCCCCTCCTATTTTGGACGTCAAAAAAAACTTTCTACCACTGAAATTCCTCTGGAATTTAGTCATTTTAAGGCCAAAAAAAGATGGACTCAAAAGCTCTTAAAAGAAAGCTCAAAAGGCTTACAAGCCAAAGAGCAAATGGAGGGAACCACCTCCTAACAACACAAGGTTCAAACCAACCTTTTAGAACCTTAAAATCAGAGTTTTTTTGAAGGTTGAAACCAGCCTCAAAATAGTGTAAAAAGATGACCAAGGACTTAAATAAAATAAAGCTTAAAAGGGACGAAGTCTTACCCTTGAAGCACAGCAGCAAAACAGGTATTCTTCTGAGCCAAAACCAGCTTTAGGAGCTCCAAACAAACCTTAAGAAACCTCAGCTCGAAGATAGAGGTGTTTGGTTAAGGGGTTGTACACAAATATGTGAAGAAAAGTCACTTTCAAGCACAATATATATATATATATAGAGAGAGAGAGAGAGAGAGAGAGAGAGAAAAATTCCAGAGAGAGAAATTTCAGCTCAGAAATTTTGTAACCCCAAAAATGGGGGAGAGGGCTCCCCTTATATAGAAAATGCAAGCAAAAGCTTGCTTGAATCCATCCATATACGTGTATCGAGGATACACTCAGTGATCAATAGCTGGCACCAGATGGTAAATAAATATCTGAAAAAGCAGAAAAATGGTCGTCGGCCATTCTTCATGGCCGACCGGCCATTTGTGTAGCCGACCGGCCAACATTGATGGCCAATGGAAACAATCCTTGGTCGATGGGTTATAGGGCTAGCCGATAGGTCACCCTCTTCCCCAGAAGGAAAGCTATAAGCCCTTGGTCCACAACCAAGCACAAAACAGACAAGTTGAGAGGTCCGAAGGCAAGGCACTCCGCCAAGAACTTCAGGCGCTCAAAACGAACACGAACATGGATGATTATCGAGTGTTCAAACGATGACGTCCAAGTCTTGAGGACGGTCAAAAATGGGGTGTCTACAGTTGCCCCTCTTTGACAAAACTCGGAAGCCATGAATTGACGTGAGTGAATGTCAAAGCCCAGAGACGACCCATTTTTGACCAGGCCGAAGCCTTGGACAAACAAACTAGATAACAATACACAGACGTGCCCGTAGGCCGGGGCAAAATGTAAATGACATGCAAGATGCAAGAGCATAACTTATGATCATGCAAAGAGGGCTGTAATGAAGCATTTGAATGCAAGAATTATGCAAAGGAAATATGACATTTTAAGCAAACCAACAAGTACAACAATCTCACTCATGAGAAGAAGTAAGTAAATAAACACGCCACGCTTGAGAATCACAAGTCGAATCGTATTTCACATAGAAAGGATGTAAGAAACTGCGCCTTACACAGGGAAGGCTCAAAGCGACTATCAGGCGTACCCGAAGTCTTAAACAAAACACCTCTTAGCGTATCGCACGCGAGAGGAGAAAAGGAAGCACCTCTTAGCGTATCACACGCGAGAGGGGAAAAGGAAGCACCTCTTAGCATATCACACGCGAGAGGTGAAAAGGAAGCGGTGCTAACACCAAAGGGTAGTATAAACATCGGAGCACGTCCATATGCTACTAACCAAATCAAAGTGGCATAAGTGTCGGACACACGCCCCAAACACTTCTTACCAAAGGGGAAGGTACAAGCATCAGGCACATGACCCAAATGCTTTCAACAGAGTGTTAGTGTAAACACCGGGCGTACCCGGATGTTTCTAACCAATGGAATGTCAGTGTAGACATCGAGCGTACCCAAATGTCTCTAACCAACGAGATGTCGGTGTAGACATCGGGCGTACCCGAATGTCTCTAACCAACAAGATGTCGGTGTAGACATCGGGCATACCTGAATGTCTCTAACCAACGAGATGTCGGTGTGAACATCGGGCGTACCCGAATGTCTCTAACCAATGGAATGTCGGTGTAGACATCGGGCGTACCCGAATGTCTCTAACCAATGAGATGTCGGTGTAGACATTGGGCGTACCTGAATGTCTCTAACCAACGGAATGTCGGTGTAGACATCGGGGGTACCCGAATGTCTCTAACTAACGAGATGTCGGTGTAGACATCGGGCGTACCCGAATGTCTCTAACCAACAGAGAATTGAAAGAGAGGAATAGTTTTACCTGGAATTCCTCTGAACGAACCATACAAACAATATCGTCTGGTCACGCCAGCTTTGAATGAACCGTACATACAATATCGTGCCTGCTGTAGACATTCCATGTTTGACCGACCTTAAGACTCAGACGTCATCGATTGAGCGCTCGGTGATTGCGTATGTTGTGCTCGTTTCGAGGTTTCGGAGTTCTTAGCTGAGAGCCTCACCTCCGGACCTTGGGACTCTTTGTACTTTGACTCGTCTGTGGACTGAGCCTTGTTTTCTCTTCCCAGAGGGAGGGAGAGGTCTTGTAGACCATCTCTCAGTGGTCGTACACTACTTTTCGTGGTCGTAGGCCACTATTCCTGTTTGGAGACTAGTTTCCGATTTTCGGAGCTGTCAGCCGTGCGCCTCGGTTCGGGACCGCTTAACATTCTCCGTTTGGCACGGTTTTTTGAACACACCTTGTTTCCTCTATCTAGAGGGACACTGTGGTCTGGGAGACCACTTTTGTGGTCGTACGCCACTTTTGATGCTCGGCAGCCAGTTTTTGAGGCCTCGGGCCGCGCGTCTTGCCTCCCGAACTCTCGTTTTGCATCCGTGTTGGTTCGTTCTTGGCATGAACCTTGTTTTCCTTGTTTGGAAGGTGGTACAAGGGTGGGAGACCAGCTTTTCCCTTGGAATCCACTTTTCTCCCCGCCAGCCAATTTTCTGGTTGGGAAGCTGGTTTTCTTGATCTTTGGGCCACATTTTCTGGTTTCCCACCCCACCACTGACTTGCTTTCAGTGTGGAGACCACCTATTGTGCCTGCCGACCACCTTGTTTTATGGGAGACCACTTGCCTTGGTCGGCCGACTAGGGAAAGTGGTCGGACGACCACCTCTTCTGGTCGGCCAGCTTCTTCCTGTTTTGTCTGTCTGAGTGCATGCTAGTTGTGCCAGCTGGAAGGCATAGACTGGATCCTCCATACACGTGTATGGAGGATTTGCAACCAAGTTTTTAGCTTCTTGGAGAAGCTTTGGCTTTGAAACTCTATAAGAGAGGCACTCCCTCTCCTTATACCAGGTTCAAAATTTCTCTAAGGCAAAACAATACATATCTCTCTATATATCTCTATATTTTGGCTCATAAGGTGCATTGTTCTTGGCCCTTTTACACTCTGGTCGGCCGACCACCTCTTCTGGTCGGCCAGCTTCCTCCTGTTTTGTCTGTCTGAGTGCATGCCAGCTGTGCCAGCTGGAAGGCACATGCTTGCAACCAAGTTTTTAGCTTCTTGGAGAAGCTTTGGCTTTGAAACTCTATAAGAGAGGCCATCCCTCTCCTTATACCAGGTTCAGAATTTCTCTAAGGCAAAACAATACATATCTCTCCTATATCTCTATAGTTTGGCTCATAAGGTGCATTGTTCTTGACCCTTTTACACTACACCTCATAGCCATACACTTCCACCATTGATTTGAGGTTCTTGGAGGTTGTTTTTAGAGGTTAAAGAGCTGGTTTTTGGTCCCAAAGTTTCTAGTTTTTGCTGAGCTTCAAGGGTAATCACTTTTCCCTCTTTTAAGCATTATTTTGATCCTTCTCTTAGCCTCATTTGCATTCTTATTGAGCTTTGTTGTCAACTGAAAAAAGGTTCATATTTAAGTGATTTTCATGTTTGTTTAAGGCTCTTTTGGTGTCAGGGGTCATCTACCCTCTTGCATGCTCTATTTAGCCTTGTTTTGAGCCATGCCATGAGACCTTTGTATTGAGCTTCGCTTGGCAATTTAGCCACTGAAATCCAGCGGATTTTCAGTGGTTGGCATGTGGTTTTGAGGGCCAAAATCAGAGAGGGGTGACCCTCTCTCTTTTGGCCTTTTACTTGCATTTTTGGCTTTCCAAGGAGCATATATTTCCACACTTCCTAGCCTTGGTTCAGGCCCTTTTTAGTGACTTTTAGGACCTGCCTAGACTCTTTCTATGGCTGGTTTGGTCACATTTTGTTTGCCTCTTGCATGTGTAGAACAATCCTTGCATAGCCTATCAAAGTAACACCTCATTCTTGCATGTATTGGTCATGTTTCAGTGGGTTTTTGGCCATCATTTGGCATGCCATGATTCTGTTTTTAGCTGGTTTGGTAGCCTCTCATATGCTTCACATGCTTGTAGTGTAAATCATGTTCACTAGCTTATTGCATGTTGTTTTGGCCCTCTATGCTAGCATATTTTGGCCATGCTCCAAACTGATTTTGTTCATATTTTGGGCTGTCTTAGCTCTATTTTGAGGTCCCTTGGTCGAATGATACTTGCCATGTATGGTTGTAGTGTAATAGCCTTGCTTAGCCTTGAGTTTTAAATCACCTTGCATGCTTAACTTGAGGTGTTTGCATGATTTAGCATCATTGAGCATGATATTTCAGAGTTTATTTCTTGGCCATATTCTCATGTTTGTCACTCTTTCAATGTGTTTGAGAGTTGTACCCCATTTATGAGCCTTGCATTGAGCTTCATTCTTATGCCTTTGAAGCCACCATCTTGGCCCATTTTGCCACTGTTTTGGGCCTGCTTAAGGTCTGTTTGGAGTTAGTTTTGTTATTTGAGCATCGCCTTGCATGCCTCTAGTGTAATGTGCTTCACTAGCTTCGGTACTTGAGCCTTTCAACATGCATTGTGTGAGTTGTTTGCATGATTCGGAGCCATTTTGTATGTCATTTCAGAGCTGGAACATGTGTCATTGTATGCCATATTTCATCCTTTCAATGCTTTTGTAGAGTTGCATTTTGTGCCCTTGGGCTTAGGTCCTTGCATTGTGTATGCTAGCATAAGTTTTGGAGTCTTGTTTTCATCATGTTTGGGCACTAATTTGGGTGTGGCTGAGGCCCAGTCATTTTGGTTTAATTCCATTTTCGCATTGAGTATGCCATTGTATTCCATAGCATTGAGTATGCCACATTGTCGCATGATTGATCATTGCATAGTGCATGCCTTGTTCATCTCATTGTGTATGTTAGTTCTTAGGTGCATTGTGTATGCTAAGTACCACATGCATTGAGTATGCCATTGTTAGTTCATAGCACTGTGTATGCTAGTTGCATGTTTGCATGTCATCCTTTGCATGTTTGCTTCACTTAGTTGCATAGCATTTAGGTTGCATACTTAAAGTCGCATTGTACATGCCATTGTTTGTTGCATTGTGTTCGGAATAGGAGTTAGTCCAAACACGGGAAACGAGGGAAGTTTCGTACTCAAAGTGACGAAACGTGCCTCAATTCCCAGTCGTCGACACTCTTGACTACCCATGACGGAGTTGTTGGCTTTAGGTGCTTGTATGTGCATTCATTTCACATTGAGTCGTGTAATTCGACTCCTCGACCGTCATGCATCGAGATGCGCGACTGGTGGCCCGAGGGTCGAGGACTACACTCCCTAGAGCTTATGCAATGACGGGGAGAGTGGTAATGCACACATGTGTTGCAAATACCTTGTCGTGCCTCTCTCTTTCCCTTTGTTGCAGAAAAACAGAATCCAGGAGAAGAAACTGGTCGGCCGACCAAGTTTTCTGGCAGGCCGACCACCTTCTTTGGTTTCCACCACAAAAGGTGGTCGGTAGTTGGTCTCCCATGCCTATAAGCTGGTCGGCAGCCTTCCCACAGTTTCTCGGGGTGGAGTTTCATCTCTCTGGAGCTTTGTGCAAATTTCTGAAATCAATTGCAAACAAAGGCAAGCTGGGGCATCGCGATGGATTTCCCGACAAGGCGACTCGAGCATGCATGCATCCTTTATCATTCAAGGCAGAGCTGAGGCAGTCCACATTCATGTAGTTTCCATGCTAGTTTAATTGCTTACTTAGTTAGTTTGTTAATTAATTAAAGTTGTGTAATAATTAGCTGTAATTTATTAGTCATTTTGGTTGTGTAATAACTAGCTTAATTAGATTAGCTTAGATTAGCTAGTTGGTGTTATATTATTTATTTAGACCCTCCGTCGAGAGGGCCAACTGTTGTAATAAGTGTGCGTGTGTGTGATGCATGTCTTCCAACCCCACGTCTTTCCCCCTTTTATTTACCAGCTTATGATGGTTAGTTTTAGGGCATGTTTCAATTAGCATCCTTATGCTCGCATGATTGCATTCATTCATCTGTCTTGCATGCACCGGGCTTGGCGCATCATACTAACTGCATCGTATTTCAATTCCAAGTTGAATGCGTGTTATCTGTAGCATCTCATATGCCATCTTAGAATAGCCGAGCCTATCTTAGTTGCATTTTGCATGTGTTGCATTAGTCATCTTAAACATGAACTAGAATCATGCATTGATTTCTAACATAGTTTCTGTTTTGGCTCGGAGTACTCGGTAAGTGTTTATGCATTAGCATCCTTGCATGTGTGTGAGTGACTGCCATGATAGCATGCTTACCATGAGGCTATTTTCTTATGTGATCTAACTGCCTGATTGCCTGTGGGTGAAGGTTGGATTACTTGAATTGGAACAATTCATTGATTGCGAGTTTTAAGCCCACTTGAGGGTGGCAAAATCCGCATTTTAGCCTACTTGCGAGTAGCAAACCGCTTTCAAAAACAAACATGAGATGTTTGGTTCCAAATTAGGCAATCCAGTCTATACTTATATGCTGTGCACATCACATAGTAATTCTAGGCTAATAAACCGGAATAAGAACGCATGTGTTTTTAAAAACAAGATATCATGTTTAGTAGTGGCCGATCTTTGATCGAGCGAACGGGGGTGCTCATTGCATGACCTTCCCCTCTCGTACCCAAGTTCCCGAGCCGAGGCAACTTTGCTGATGATGGACACGTGGCCTTAGGCGCGAGTCAGAGTTTCCTAAATTTCCCAAAATAAAAACATTTAGGTGGTGACTCTGTATCTGGCAAAGCAGTCCATGTTTGGCACTTCTTTTTAAAAATCAGTTTTTCAAAACGATTTGCCAGATTTGGACTCTTTGGTGATTTATCGGCCTCGCATTGCACTTTGCGGAATTAGATTCAGAACCGTGACATTGAGTCCGAACTGTAGTGAGCCCAATGAACAAAACGGGATTTTCTCGGGACGTTCGGGCACGTCTGCACCTGCATAAGAAAGAAACTTAACAGGTACAACAAGATAAGAATGCATTTTCCATCATGCAAGATTGACAGCATGCCCCATGCTAACGTGAGAAGTGCATATCTTATACAAAGATGACTAACTCTGACACAATGTTAGAGGCATGTTTCATGCAGGGCGTGCAAGGAAACAAAGCAAAGGCATATTCTATGCATTCTATGCAGCACGAGTGGGAGCATGCTCTATGCGACGGGAGAAATACATATTCCATGCGAGCATGCGAGAGCGATAGTTGCATGTACAATGCAACACAATGCACATTCTATGCAACAGGCATGGACAACTTCTATGCGGGTTGAAAAAGCATGTATTGTCACGCCCCAAACCCGCCCCTAGAAGTTTGGGCATGACCACTTCAGAAAACGGACACTTAACCTGTTATACGTAATATATGGGGCCTTGGCGGAAATTAAAATTTAACATAATAACAAATCCCATTGAGCTACTCCTAATATGCCAGGATCACATGCAATATATACATTATAATAACCAGTCACAGGCCAAAATTATACTGTGAGCATCAGTCATATAGATATATATATATATACAGCCCCCGCCCTAAGATTGGGCATATACAAAAACCTTGAAGTCATGGACATTTAACCTTAAATGAGTAATCAAAAAAAACAAGACAGAACTTTGTTAAATGCATTGTAATTTATGTTTTAATAAAAGGGAAATTGGGGGGGAAGAGACTTGTTGATAATATGGATGATATGAATTCGATTATGGAATGTTGAAATGGAATTTAAGAATTCCTTTTGAGATATGTTGAATTATATAATGTTGAGTTGAATCATGTTGCCTATGTTGATATTAATTTTTGTTGTGACCTAAAATGTGAAGTTTTCAAGAATGGGTTTAATCCCGAATCATTTACTAAATAGTTGTGGGGCTTGCTTAATTATTAAATCAAGAGAATGATTTAATAGGATTTCTTTCTAGGGATGGGGAAATGTTTGGTTTTTGGTGAAAACATTAGAAATTTAAGGAGTTTTGGGGACATGGAAATGTTCATAAAAATCCTTTCTTTCTTTGAATAGAAGATGAATGGGTGTAAATGCATAATGTGTTTTGTAAGACTAGTAATCTTTATATATATATTGAGTTGGAGAGTTGAAGAAGTAGGTTTGAAAACTTCATGCTGCAAAATATTGTTTGCTCTGTTTTATGTGCTTTAACCCTCTGGTATTTCTGGAATTTGTGTTTGATGCCTTAATGGACAAGTGTGTGTACATGTGTAGGGCATAAACCGAGAAGGACAAGCACTCCGTTATAGCACTGTGAGTAGTAGTACGCTTTACTACAGATAATGATTGTCTTAGCATTCTGTTGATGGTAATTATGCAAATGTTCTTAATGGTAGCACATGAATGTTCTTAATGTTAATACATGAATGTTCTTAATGTTAATGCATGAAAAGTTAATGCCAACATGTTATAAGGGCTTAAGGCCATATGTTTCAAGGGCCATGTGCCACAAGTTTCAAGTATGTTTCAAGGGCCATGTGCCACAAGTTTCAAGTATGCTTCAAGGGCTATGTGCCACAAGTTTCAATCATGTTTCAAGGGCCTCGTGCCACAGTTTCAAGGGCCTAGTGCCACATGTTTTAAGGGCCTTGTGCCATCATGTTTCAAGGGCTTAACGCCAATTTACAAGGGCATTTTTAATGCCAATTTACAAGGGCTTAACGCCAACTTTCAAGGGCATTTTTAATGCCAATTTACAAGGGCTTAACGGCAATTTACAAGGGCATTCTTATGTCAATTTTCAAGGGTTTATGCCACCTTTCAAGGGCTTTATGCCACCTTCCAAGGGTTTATGCCAATGTTTAAGGGCTTATACCGCACCATTCAAGGGCTTTAAGCCAACCATTATGTTCAAGCTGATATATTTCAAGAAAGAGCCTATAAAGTGAAACAGACTCAGACAAATCATGTGGACTTTGCATTGTATGCTTAAGTATATGTTTAAAGTTTGAGAAACATATGTTTTAAAGATTGATAGGTATATGTTTTAAGCTTAGTAAGTATATGCGTTGAAACTTGGTAAGTATCCAAGGGCTTTGTGCCACTATGTTAATGGGCTTCATGCCACCATGATTAAGGGTTTGTGCCACATTATACAAGGATAATAATCCAAAACATTATATCCAAGCCAATATGTTTCATGATAAGATCTAAGTCTATAATGAATAAGAACAGATTCAGATTCGTATTGTGATTGCTGCATTAATATAGAAAGTGCATGTTTGAAGCTTTGAATACCAGGTTGGAACTTTACTTGGCATTGTAGAATTGCAGAAATTGTATGGTCCGCTCGAGCGGAGACCCATTTTCAGGAACATTCGAAAAGTTGCATTTAGTTCGTATGACTATCTTCACTTATTTCCAAAGCATGTCAGACACAATTTATGGTTCAATAAATATTGAGAAGTTACGAATCCATGTGTACTTCTATTATCCAATGTTCCAAGTTAAGCAGTATTTTATTTATGTATTACTATTCACTGAGCTTGGCTCACCCTCTGTATGTCTGTTCCTGTAGGTAACCAACCAGGAGGTCAGTCTTAACCAGGACGTTCGTTCCCTTTTGTCAGCCTCAGCCTTTATGAGTCCAGGCACTAAGCGAGATCACTCAGTTTTATGAAGCCTTGTTAATACAT
>JAPPVO010002707.1:0-35712 GCA_030407325.1 Camellia japonica | reverse complement strand
GTCTGTTTCAATCGGAAACATCGCCATAGGACTAGTCAATCCTATCACACAAATTTCGAATTCATAAAAATCAGACTAGAATTTTATTATTACTTCGGCTGATGAAAGTATGACATAAACTTTGAAAAACAAAAAACTAATGACAAAAAAACATCAAGTTGCAAGTGTTCCAAGGTCTTGGTAACTCTTTGTCATCAGTGTCTTAAACCGATATGCCCCATTACCGGCAACCGAGATGATTCTATAAGGCCCCTCCCAGTTTGGGCCAAGTTTCCCCTCCTTGAGATCCTTCTTGTTGCCGACGACTTTTCTCAGGATGAGGTCCTCAACCTTGAACTCTCTTGGGTTGACCTTCTGTTGTAAGCCCTAGCAAGTTGTTGCTGATATGCCCCTAGCCGAATTGTTGCTCTCTCTCTTTTCTTCTCTAGTAGGTCCATATCTCGGGCCAGGAATGCCTCATTAGTCCCATTCTCTACTCCTTGGGTTCTGACCCCAGGGATGCCGACTTCCAATGGGATAACTGCTTCAGTGCCATAAGCCATGGCAAAAAGAGACTTCCCAGTTGATCTTCACGGCGTAGTCCGATATGCCCAAAGTACATTGGGCAACTCTTCCACCCACTTCCCTTTTGCTGCTTCCAGCTTCTTCTTGATCTTATCCAAAATAGTCTTATTAGATGTTTTCGCTTGAACATTGCTCTGAGGGAAACTTGGAGTGGAGTAGTAGTTCTTGATTTTGTACTTTGCACAGAAGCTTTTGATTAGCCTACTGTCAAATTGTGTACAGTTATCTGCTATTATTGCCCTTGAGATCCCAAACCTGGTAATGATGTTCTTTTATATGAAGTTCTTCACATTAATATCTTGAATTTTCGCAAGGAGTTCAGCTTCTATCCACTTCGTGAAGTAATCAGTTGCTACTAGCAAAAACTTCCTTTGCCCAGTTGCTTGGGGCAATTGTCCAACAAGATCCATGCCCCACTAGGCAAATAGCCAAGGACTGGATATTGGGTTCAAATCTACTGCTGGCTGATGTATCAAAGGTGCAAACCTTTGACACTTCTCGCACTTTCTGACGTAGGCTTCAACATCTTTCTACATGTAGGGCCACCAGTATCCCTAAGTAATGGCCCTATGAGCAAGTGATTTGTCCCCAGCATGGTTCCACATACCCCTTCATGTATTTCATACAAGAAGTCTTCAACCTAGGAGGGATGCACACATCTCAAAAGGGGACCAGTGAAGGATCTCCTGTAGAGATGGCCATCTGTTGTTAGGCTGAACCTGGCCGACTCCAATCTGGTCTTATGTGCCTCTTTTCAATCATCTGACAACTTGTCATCCCTAAAGAACATCACTATTGTATCCATCCAACTTGGACCCATCTCCACACACATTGTTTCGTACTCTATGATCAGCGGTTCCACACTTGGGCCTGATAAATAATCAACCATTATTGTCCTTGCCTCCCTTGATTTCATTGCACTAGCCAGGTTAGCCAAGGCATCGGCATAACTGTTATCATCTCGGCTAACCTGCTGTAGCCGGCAATCTTGGAATAATGCTAGCAGTCTAACAAATTCTTTGACATAGGCTATCATTCTTTCATCTCGGGCTGCATACTCGCATGTTGGCTGATTCACAATAAGTTATGAGTCACAGAAGACTACCACCTCATCGGTTTCCATTGCTGCTACTAACTTCAATCCTACGATCAGTGCCTCATACTCTACTTCATTGTTTGAAGCCTTGAACCCCAAATGAATAGACAGCTCTAACATTCGCCCATCTGGCAATACTAACACTACTCCTGCCCCCGCTCCTTGACGATTTGAACTTCCATCAACAAACAGGTAGAATGAGTCACCGATGTAGATGTCGCAGGGCTTTGGTTTCTCTTCTTTTCTATTTTGCTTGAATGGGGTTCTTTGGCCCCAACTGGGTTTCTTCTTGCTGTCCTGTGCACTCCACGCCGCGGCTTACTGGAGTTCGATATGGGATGGCACCAAGTGTGAACTTGGCCACAAAGTCGGCCAAAACCTGGCCCTTAATTCCTGTTCTAGACCTAAATTCTAGGTCATATTGGCCCAACACCATTGCTCATCCAGCTACCCTACCTGTCAAATCTCCTTGCTACAACAGGGACTTCAAAGGATGCTCAGTCAGTATCACGATTTTGTGGGCTTGGAAGTAGTGATTCAGTTTCTTCGAAGCCATCATCAAGGCTAGTGTTAACTTTTCTAGGGAAAGTACCTGGTCTCTGCACTTACTAGGGCTTTACTCACATAGTATACTGCCCTTTGTTCTCCCTTCTCTTCTTTGATTATCACTACACTCACTGCGTGCTTTGAAACTGCCAAGTATAGGAACAATTCTTCTCCAGGTATCAGATTTGATAGAACTGGAGCTATTGTCAGGTACTTTTTAAGTTGGCTAAGGTGACTTCGCACTCATCTGTCCACAAAAAGTCTGTGGCCTTCTTTAACAAACTAAAAAATGGCTTACACTTATCACAACTTTGACTGATAAACCTGTTCAGGGCTGCGGCCCTTCCAGTTAACATCTGCACTTGTTTGCGAATGTCGAGTTTTTTAAGTCAATGATGGCCTTGATTTGATCTGGGCTTGCTTCAAAGCCCTTTCTGGTGACCGAGTATCCTAGAAACTTACCAAACCTGACTCCAACTACACATTTTGAGACATTGAGTCGGAGCCGATATAGTCTCAGGATATCAAATACTGCTTTCAAGTCGGCCAGATGATTCCCAAGTTCTTTGGTCTTCACGACCATGTCATTAATGTACACTTCTATTGTCTTCCCAATTAGATGTCTAAACATCTTGGTTACTAACCTCTGGTAGGTTGCTCTTGCATTTTTCAACCCCAAAGGCATCACTCTGTAGCAGTACAGCCCTTTCGGGGTAATAAATGTAGTCTTCTCCTCATCAGGAGGATACATTGTTATCTGGTGGTATCCTCTGTAAGCATCTAGGAAGCTCATCCTCTCATGTCCTAAAGTGGCATCTACTAACTGATCAATCTTGGGCAGTGGAAAACTGTCCTTGGGACAAGCCTTATTCAGGCTGGTGAAATCAACACAAACCCTTCACTTGTCGTTCTTCTTTTTCACTACCACAGTGTTGGACAGCCAAGTAGGGTAGTTTACCTCGTGAATGGCTTTGGCTTCCAGCAGTTTATCCACTTCCTCCTCAACTGCCTCCATATGAATCAACGTCGGCCTCTTTGCTCGCTAAACGACAAGTTTTATAGCGATCCCGGGTTTTTCCTCTTGTGTACAGTGATCCGGACTTATTTCTGTGGATGTTAGTAGTTGCTTATGCCTTGTTTGCATCCTTTCGTGCCTTGTATTTGAGTTATAGGATGTGTTGAGCAAGTTTGTTTCGGGTTGGTTGAGCTTAAAAACCAAGAGTAGTTGCCCAGATTTTTGCCTTCACGCTCGAGCGGAGCTTTTGACGCTTGAGCGGGACCTTCGTTGTTGCTTCTCCGCTCGAGCAGGAGTTTTGACGCTCGAGCGTGATTTTCCATCTCCCAGTATTTCTTCTGCAGTGTTGGACGCTCGAGCGGGCATTTTGACGCTCGAGCGTGAGTTTGTGTGTGACGCTCGAGCGGGGACCTAGTTCAGTACAAAGTTCTGGAAGTGTGTATTCGCCGCTCAAGCGGGATTTTTGACGCTCGAGCGGGAGTCTGTGAGTGACGCTCGAGCGGGGGTTTCCACGCTCGAGCGGGGCGACTCTTATATAAAACCGAGATCCGACTTTTTGGATCACTTTTTCACATCCTTTTCTCTCTCTTACTTTTCCAAAACTCCATTGTTGAGCCTCTCTCTCTAGAACCTTGCCTTCTCTCTAGGTATTGATCTAGTAGGAGTTGTTTTCTCACCTTTGGCCTTTACAAAAAAGTTATTGATCGTCGAGGGCTATCTTTTGATCCGAGAATCTCGGGATTTGGAGCATTTTCGTTTTCATCATCTTCTTCGTTGGGTGTCAACTTTTGAGGTAGGGATTCCTACTCACTCTTATGGTCTTTGACATAGATTTTTGGTTATCTTGATAAAGTGTTGAAGTTGGGTGATTTTGAGACTTAGGGTTTCAAATTGTTAAAAGAGGGCTTTGTTATTTTGATTCTAAAAAGTGTATTTTGGGTTTCAAAATAATGGCATTGTTGTTGGTTGTTGATATTAGACCATTGGGTCTACATTGGGAAATGGGGTAGGAAACCCTAATTTGTTGTATAAATTAATTGGTATAATTAATTTGGAAAGTTGTGGATTTATGGAATTGGGTTGGAAATAATGAAATTGACTCATTATATTGTGAAATGGTGGAGTTGGATTTATTAATCGCTCATTTTTTATAACATTGATATTTTATCTGTTGGAGCTTTTATTATCTGTTTAGAAATAATTGCTTGGGCGACCGGTGGAGCGTAGTTTTGATTGTTGTAGACAATACATGATGATTAGGCAAACTAAAACTAATCGATTGAGTATGCTATCGAATATAGTGACAGGAATAATACATTAACTTTATGTATTGATTGATTGTATATGATCTATGTTTATATACATGTATGCGTGGGAGGAGATAGGGGATGTACTCCACGGTTTAGGGGAAGATAGGGGAAGGACCTCTAAACCGGATGTTTGTGTGACATTGATACAGCACTACAATGTGTATCAAGTGTTGATTATGGAAGTGTTTGAATTGATTTGATATAGCACTAAAATGTATATCGTTATCAATTGTGAAGTGTAGAAGTGATTCTATGTTTTGTTGATACAGCACCGAAATGTGTATCCCTCGTAAAGCGTGGATATAGCTTGTATGCTTATCTGTTGAGATACTGATATAGATAATATGCATATCTAATGTAAAATGGGTAACGTTTATTATGAGTCACTGTCTCATGTAAGTTGTTGGCCAGGTTCTGAGCCGTTGTTGTGAATTGTGAAGTTGGTAAGAAACGGGAAATAGAATGAAACATGGACATAGGGGTCATGTAAGGGAAGCGAATTATGAATTGATTTATGAGGATTAAACATTTATCAATTGCTAATGTCTTAGTCATGGCTCATACTGTGTTTAGCATATCTCTACTGGGCGTTGGCTCACCCTTTATGGGACATTATTTTCAGGTACAGGTAGTATGCCACCTCCAAGGTCATAGCTTGAATGATGATGAGAGTTGAAGGCACTTACTTTTTGTTTAATTGATTGTATTACATGTTTATCGAGCCAAGGGCTTATTTTGTGTAGAGTTAGTATTCTCCTTTTTGTAACCAAGTGTTAGCTTGGAAAGCTGTAAGCCTGTAGGGCATTTGCTTTTGTTGTTAACATGTAATACTCATTGTAAAGAACTACTCTGATGAATAGAAGAATATTTACCATTTTTATATCAATGCATGTCTAAAATGATGGGTTTTATGTATTATTTTGAGGGCGTTACAGGTTTAGCCGACCTGTCTACATTGAGTCTATGGCAGGTGACCTTGGGATCAATGCCAGGCATCTCGTATGGCGTCCAAGCAAACACTTCTATGTTTGCTCGCAAGAAAGTCTCCAACTCCCTCTCCTCCTCCTCGGCTTAGCTTGAGCCGAGAAGGAAGAAGCACTTTTCTTCATCTTCTTTGACCAAAATCTTCTTTAAGGCTTCCTCACTTTTGTCAGCCAGTTCTTTGCTGACATCCTCCAGGACCTCCATGTCCTCGTCTTCAATTTCTACTGTTTCTGTCTCTTACACGCTGCAGGTGGATTTTATTACTGGAGGTGGATTTCATTGCTGCCATGGAGTAATTATTTGCCTACACCTGATCCCCTCTAACCTTTTCAATTCCATGCTCCATTAGGAACCGCAACAGTTGGTGCAGTATTGAGAGAATAGCCCTCATTACGTGCAACCATAGCCTTCCCAAGATAACATTGTAAGGTAAAGGGGTGTCGATTACTGTAAACTTTGTGCTTACCTTCCTAGTGCCTGCTTGCACCTTCGAATTTATTACTCCCAGGGGCCATGTCGGCGTTCCATTGAACCCGACCATTGGGCTGTTGGACTGTTTCAAATCATCTCAGTGAAGGCCAAGCTCCTTGTAACATCTGACATACATTATGTCACAAGAACTGCCTTGGTCGATCAGGATACACCTTACCTAGCATTCTCCTACCTTGAGGGTTACTACCAGAGTATCATTGTGTAGATGCTACACCATGTCTAGGTCTGCCTCTATAAAGGACACCATTGGTCCCTAGCACTCGTTTGTCCTAGGCCTCTTTTGCTAGACCTGATACACATGCTGTAAGTGCTTCACCCTCTGAGTCTCCCCACGTACCTCGTTCTCATTGACCCTCGAGTGAATCACATTGATCACCTGAGGTCCATCTGCTTGCTATTGTGGTGGTGGTGAAGGTGGTGCTGCCGGTGCCTGGGGCAATCTCGCCTACACTTCCCTCGTTTTGGCCCCATCTACTAGGTCCCTCAAGTGACCATGTCTTACCAGATCTTCCAAATGCGTCTTCAGGGCTCTACATCCTTGAGTTAGGTGCCCCTCCTCATTGTGGTAAGCACAGTCCTTCCCATGACTTCTCCCTATAAATTTGCCAAGAATCTTCTCTAGCGCTCTATAATACGGACCGGGATCTAGAACACAATGGTGATCGCCTGTGCAGCCCTCAACCCTGTTTCTTTCTTGTTAAATCCAGTATTACCTCAGCTTTGCTTCGGCGAGCCGTTTCTCTTCTCCTGCTTCGGCGCCTTCGTTCTCGGTGTATCCTCTTCTGCTCTGGCATATTTCTCGATCCTTGCCATGAGCTCCTTCATACTTTTTGGTAGAGTCTTTGCGAGCGACTTTCGAAGCGTGCAATCGTCCTCCAGGTCGTTCTTAAAAGACACGACCGCCAGCTCCTGGTTTCATCTCGGTGTTCGATTGAACACCTCATAATACCTTTTGGCATAAGCCCTGAAGCTTTCACCATCACCAATTTTTAGTGCCATCAGGGAGTCTACCCTCAGCGGCTGCAACTTGTTTGTAATAAACCTGGTCACAAACATTTTGACCAAGCCTTCCCAGCTCTTTACAGTTCTTTTCGGCAACTTGTGAAACCAATCCAAAGCAATTTCCCCAAAGGATGAGGGGAACATTTTGCATAGCAACGCTTTGTTCTTGGTATACAAGGCCATTGAATTCAGATATAAGCTGATGTGAAAGTTTGGATCGGACTTACCATCATAAATCTGGAACCTCGGCATGTGGAACCTTTTTGGGGCTTCAAACCTATCCAACTCTACTGAGAAAGGCATTTTCGGCTTGGCAGGTGATATGACTTCGGCATTCTGCCGCTTCCTCTGGAGGTGGTCCCTTTAATCCTCCTTAGTTTGACCAGGAGCTCTGCTATCAACGGATTTCAACCTTTTTGGTGCGCTGCTCCCAGTGTCGTTATGTGTCCTCTTGGACTTCTCTTTATTCACCGTGTCAAAATAAAGTTTCTTCCCTTGAACATGCCAATGTTCGTTGACATAAGTTCCCTCAGTACGAGGCGTCCTCTGAGACTCTCCTCTCATTGACTCTACTCACTCGGCATCCCGTGAAAGCCAATGTGGCGTTCCTTCACCTTGTCATGCTAAGGGACTGCTGGTATTGTTTTCTGTCCCCTTTTTTGGGTGTTGTTCTTGGCTACTGGAATCGATGTGTCTTCTAATGGAAACGGTGGGAGCATGACGTTGTTCTGCATCATGAAGTTGACAACCAATTGCAAGTCTGCCATCTTGTTTGCCATTCCCTTCATTTCATCGTCCCTCCTCAGGCATCTATCTTTCTATACCTAGAGGTCGCTTTCATTGTAATACTTGTCTCAGCCTGCTATCTTCGATGCGTCTCCCTCTTGGCCGACTTCTTTCTCTCCGGGATTCTGATCTTGTGTTCCTTCATTACGGTTTTCTTCTTCCATATTTGGATCGCCATGTTTACCACTCCCACTAGAGATGTCATCCCCAATCTTTTCTCCCTACTCGTTGTTGGCCATCTATTCTCTTTACGTTTCCACAGACAGCGCCAAATTGTAGGTGTTGATTTCCGACACACAACAAAATGGGAAACTCAGTTGGAGAGCACCGGCAGAATAGATTAAGTCCGAACAACCTATCACAAAAAGATAAGAATCCGACGGTGGTTCGTCCACCTGAGGGCACTACAACGTTCAAGTCAGTAATCAAATATCTCTCAAAGATAGCAAATTGTGCTTAACTCACAAGAAAACACTTACTGCTCACAATATATCACACATACCTGAGAGCCATGGGGGTTCCCTGCTTTTATAGCCAGCACTGACCTGATCCCTGTAGAAGCCTAACTTCGGTGGACTTAGGCTCAATGCTCATCTTGGACTCTTAACTAGATAGGGATAAACTCTCTAAGAGCTTTATCTTTATCTAGACTGAGATCCTCCCATGTTCTAGGACTCATGTCCCTTATCCGCTCATCTCGGATTTCGGTATCTCCGCAGATAACCTTAGCCTATTCGAGATCACCTCGGCATTAGGACTAGGTCACGTGGTACCTCGGCTGACACTTCGGCGTCACCTTGCTCATGTGCTGTCATTCACGAAATATGTCCCCACAAGTATGATTAGGCTTTTATATATATTATTGCATATTAAGATGCATTGCATTGACCCCTTCACACATTTGTTTCATATCAAAACCTAGCAGTTAAAAATTTACAAAATCAAGAAGACTTGGGGAATATTAAGGGGTCTTCTAAATAATATTTCTACCTAATAATCACATGAACATTTGGTTAGAGAATAATCTCATAATCCTGCTTGGTAACTTAAAAAATTTCCATCATTTCACATGAAATGCACACTTACAACTTTATTTATTTGTTTTATATTTTGGAATTTTTATCAGAGCCTTTTTTATTTATTTATTTTTTGTTTTTCTGGTAGGTGAACCTTGATCAGAGTTGTTTGAACTTGGAAACCAAAAGTTAAGGCGACCCACCTAATCGTAAGGGGATACACCACCATTGCCGATCCAAAAAAAAAAAAAGGATACACCACCATTGACCATTTTGTTTTATTTTTTGATATGTATTTGACCACTTCGTATGAAAAATAAAAAATAAAATGATGATATGATCACTTACTATTAAAGTAGCATGGGTCATGCTACGTGTCATGAAAACTTTCATGAAAACCTTCATGAAAACTCATCTGCACCGTTGGATCATGAGATCATATCTGATCTAACGGTGCAGACAGTTTTCCTTATCATTTTCCTTAAAAATTTTCCTTACACCTAGCATTTCTCAAGTAGCATATTACTTGTCCAGTAGGTCGACTGTTTGGGAACAAGGAAACAAAAAAATCTGTTTTTCAATTATTTTTATTTTTATTCTTTATCTTTAATGATTTTTTTCCAAAATTTTGTTAATTTTTTTTTACTTTTCCGATCCATTTACTATTTTTTTTACTTCTTTTTGAATTTTTTTTTAGAATTTCTATAAAAAAAATTAATTTTTTTAATTCGTCTCATCGAGTAAAGTCTAAAACTCTACAAATTTTTTTAATTGTTTTTAAAATCACTAAAAACAATAATAAACCGATCAAAAAGTAAACGAAAAAAGCACACTGCTTTGAGTTGTTTCAATTCGACCTTTTTTTTTTTTTTTGTTACATGTGGTTTCAACCAACTTATAAAAGTGAAAAAAAAAAATAAAAATGTATGCTATAGCTTTGAGGTATTTCCACCTAAAAATCAATTAGATTTGAAATTTGAAATGTCTCCAAAATTTCTCACCCTAAAAATATCACAGGAATATATCTAGCTACCAGTTTTTGAATTAATGATATGCAGTCAATGACGAAGTCAGGAAATTAAATTAGAAGAGACATTTTATTGATTACAACTTTAATTTTTTTTTTTTCATAACTAACAATAATAAGAAGTTAATAATAATTTTTGAATTAATATTAAATACAATAACTTAAATAAATTATTACAAAAGTATTTCACATAAAATTTTACAATTAATTTTGAGTAAAATCGAAAAGAAAGTATTGCATGTAACTAGTGTATCATGGACAATGTAAAAAAATCATATATTTAACTCTTAAAATAAATTATATAATAGTAAGATAAATTAAATTTTTACAAAATTTGAAAAAAAAATCAAATAATAGTGATATCACGTCATTATTGACATATGATATCACAAACCAATAGTAAAAAAATATATGAATGGTGTGTTGGAAATGGTTATAAATTTTGGGTAACACCAGAATTTTATCCTAAGTTTGGTCTAATATTTAGGTGGGCCCCGTGCGTCGATTTACGCGGGTCAAAGTGGTAACGCGTTCTATGTCGCGTTGTGATTCACGTGGTATATTTGGTTGCTCAAAACCATTACCGAGTGAATGGGAAATTGAAGCCAAAGTATACTCCATGGAAATGGAATTTTGGTAGAAATTCCTTTAAAGGTTTGAATAAGGCTTGTCCCACATTGATTTTGTGAGAGGTTTTGAAAGGGTTTATAAGGCATGGGTTTGGTACTTGGGGTGTGCCCCAAAGGGTACCCAAGTGTTTTAGAGGGAGAGGTTATGGGCAAAATGGGCTAGACCCATTGGACCCAAAAATCATCACACACGCGCGCGCCGTCCGGTCGGGCGGGCTGGGCTGGGCGCGGGAGGCCCTTCCCGTTTTCAAACAGAATTAAACTAGTTTGGTTTTTTTTGTACATCCAAACAGGGCCCTTCCCGGTTTTGTTATCTATTTGAATTATAAACAGATTCAAATCTGTTGAATTCAAAACCAACAGGTATCATACCTGTTCAATTCAAAACCTACAGCCACCAATCCATCTATAAATAGGACAGCCCTCATTTGGATTTTGTAACTCTAATATTCGTCATTCATAATTCTGCAAACATCCTCTTCATGTTGCTGCATTATTTTCTTGTCAGAGAGAGTATAAACACTTAGTGTGTTCGTTAGGCAAACAATTTGTAGTGCTGCTATTGTTTGTAGTAGATCATTTTATCCTGGGAGATAGACGTCCAAATTCTGAAAGCACCGTGGAGAGGACGAATCTGTCTTAAGGACACAGTGTCAAACACTGGACTTGATTGGAATTATTATTCGAACAATTAATCAAGTAAGTTGTTTAATTTATTTTCTATTTCATTTGTTTAAATCAGATTTTAATTTTGTTTTTGTAACAAAATAAAATCTTTTTTTTTTTTTTTTTTATTTCGAGTTTGATTTTTGTAATCAAACAAATTCTCTCCTTTCCTTTATTTCTTTTTATTCTAGTTGTTGTTTAGTACACAACAGAATTTAATTTATTTAAATACAGTGAAGATTGTCCAACATGGTGAACTCTACATGTAAATATAACTAATACTCTAGTAATTTTTACATATATATAGTGAGATTAATTATATTTACATATCAATAATAATAGATATTACCTTTATATTGAGATTTTTTCACAAAATTTTCATACATAAAAATATAATTTATTATAGTCACTTCATTTTCAATAAAACAATCACTATTATTTTCATAAATTTAAAAATGTCCTTGACATTTTATTCTAAATATTATTTTTGTTTAAAATTTTATTATATACATATGAAAAATAAATAAAAAATAAATAAAAAAATTCCAAAGGGGACACTTGACCCCCTGGTCACATGGTGGCTCTGCCATTGTATGCATCTACTTGTAAAATGAGGCAAAAACTCGAGTACCCGACTCTCCATCAAATACATATGCTGCATTAATGGCTACATACACAGCCTTATTATTTTTTGTACAAGTTCGTACCTTCAATATAGGTAACCAATCAAATATCTGAGCTGACTTTTAGCCGCAAAAATGAACAACTCATAAAAGTGATAAATTGGGTAGACAATGAAAGATACCGTAACTATAGGGAGATATTTTGAGAATGATACCATGTCACGTAGCAGAGGTGATGCCGAGGTATCAGTTAAGGTGCCACGTAGACTAGTCATGCTTGCCGAGATAATCATGGCATTGTTGAGATGTTTTGCGGTAATGCCGAAATTCTGAGATATTCGGATAGGGGACAAGAGTCCTAAATAAGAGAGGACACTTGGTTTGGATAAGGATAAGGCTCATGAGGAGTTTATCCCTATCTTGCTAAGAGTCCAAGATAAGCATTGTGCTTGAGTCCTAAGAAATAAGACTTCTGGGGGACAAAGGCACTGTTAGTTATAAAACAAAGGCACCGACTGTGGAGAGAGCGACACCGACTTCAATACTGTCGATGGCACTGTCGTCGGCAGTCATGGGTTGATCCTTCACTATGATTCCAGGGGCCTAGGGTTCCCCAGGATGGAAACCACCTAGGCCTTCCTCGCCTTCAGACCTCAGCTTCTTAGAAGGCAGCGCATCAGATGTCTCGGCCTTGGCTGGCCTCTTCTTAGCTTCTAACGGCCTCTTCTCGGCCTCGACCAATTTCGAGATCGGAAGTGTATCTTCCAAATCTGAGGCGATGGTGGTGACCTTGGCTTTTGGCTTGGCCTTCTTCACTCTTTTTTGTTTGGGTTTTTGTTAAGATTGAGAAGGGGAGGACTGAACTGTAACGGCGCGTGGTATATCGGCAAGAAGGTCCTTGGCAATGACTGGTTGGCGCCCCATTTCTTCGGATGAGACGACAACGGTGTCTCTAGTGCCGAAGTTGATGGTGGGCAAAGCGATGAGAGGATTCGTTGGATAGTACGCCGATGTGTCTGAACGTCGGCATTTACAACTTCGGGTTCTACCGGTTGGAGTGTTCGGAGGTCAGCGACATCATTGGCGTTACAAAAGTGGAATCAGTTAGGGGCAAAAGTGGATGACTGGTCCATTGGATCAGACGTAAATGCTTATCTGGCCTTGATGAGGAAGTTGCAGGAGGAGTTGAGGCAGAAGGAGAAGTTCTGCTCCTAGGAATGTCGGGCAGTGGGCTCCGGTACGTCGGCACGTAATTGAGAAGAACTGGGGCCTTGCAAACGTCAGTTGGCAAGCCGAGAAGACAAACTAAATCTTTGCTGGAAGCGTATGTCTGGAGGAACCTCTTGGGTGGCTAACAAAGATCTGCAGAGACAACAAGAAAATATTAGAACAAATAACAGAAAAGTTGTTAAGTGTTGAACAGAAAAGAACTTCAGGATGGCTAAGTTCTTACCCCTATCTTCCCTAAAGACTCCTATGCCCGGTGGGTAGAGATGAAGATCATCGTCTGGCACGAACTCCCAGTTGCCCGAGACAGTTAAGTAGTCATCTCCTGTGCCTTTATTAAAGTCAGAGAGGTTGGCTATTAGTTTATATTTAGTGGATTTGGGTTTCAAGTAGTAAGTGTAGCCGCTTTTGGACTTTAGGCCACACATGATGTAGCAATACTGGAGGTCGGATAGGGTTATCCTAGCATTTTGTTGGCATGCTAACTCAGCAACACCGTTGATGACCCTAAAGGTGTCGATTGCTAGTTGCATGGGGTTCAGTTTGTAGAAGTGGAGGACCTCTCTAAAGAAGATGTCTAGGGGGAATCTGACTCCACCCTCAATAATAGACACCACGGGGAATGGGTAATAGGTCTCCCCTGGCATCATGGAGTCCTCCTTCCCAGCCAACCTAAGATGAACGTCGGCTAGAATAGAGCACTTCTGGCAGAAATACTCAAGTTTGCTGGGTGAATCTACCCTCCATTTAAACATCTCCATGACCTCGGCTTGGGACTAGTGACTATGGATAAAGGTTTGGTATGGGTTTAAAAACCTCGACGAAACCCTAATGGCACTAGGGCAAGGATCTAGATGGCTTGGGTAAAGTTTTTTTTTTTCTATTTTCCTAAGTACACAGTGTTCTAGATCACAAATCTAATTCTATGGGAAAACAAGGGAAAGGCAAGAATCAGAGGCCTAAAATCTGGAAACAGACAAAGAAAACAACAAGAACAAAAGCAAATGAAGGCACAATTATGGTTAGTGTCGTGGTGTGCATTCAAAGAAGATGTTCAAAGTATGAAAATAGAGAAATGCAACTAGAGGCGTTGACAGTTTTGCAAGCATCAAGTTATCAACATCAACACATTTATATATGCAAAAAAAAATGCATAGGAAGTGGCGAATCTATGGGCATTAGGTGATTTTGTGCAAAGCAGTATGCAAGAAACACAGAGAATGTACAAACAAGATCAAGAACACGAGGGATACTAAACAAATAAGAGGGTAAATAGAAAATGTAACCATGGATACAAATTTGATGCTAATATAAGTGCAATGAGCGACTTACAGCAGTTCACGTGAAATTCGTATTAAAAAACAATAAGGAACTGAAAAGGGAAAAATTAGGGACTTACAGGTTGAGGCCGAAAAAATGGACGCCGGGATAGAAGACGCCGGAGTCAGGTGACAATGGAATGATGGACTATTCGCCAAAGGTGATGAACGAAGTAGTTGCAGAAGCTTAGGAAGTCTGAAAATGGTGGTTTGGGAGATCTAGAGAGAGAAAGTTTGAGATGAGAAAGAGATTAGGATTGTGAAGGTGAAAAGACGATGGAAAAGAGGGAAAATTTTGTCAAAAATGGAAAAGGCGGAAAAACATAATTAAACTGCCTTGGACGACCTGCTTGTCAAGCGACGTAGGCAGGTTCAACGTGATTTGATGGAGCGTGCCAGGTATGAACCGATGAGAAAGGGACACATGGAAAAAATGATTGAAATGACAGTGCATGACAACTCATGCACAGTTGAAACTCTTGAAATTCTTGAGTTAGTAGGGTAAAGACCTCGGCAGACACTTGATCTCGGTTGAGATGTTAAAAGAACTTGGTTCTTGGTTCTTGATATGTTGGGCACCCGTATCTTGGTTACTTGAAGTCGACGAGTCTTGATCTCGGTTAAGGAATATATCACCGACATACCGTTCAACCAACATGTGAGGAAGATGAGACATTATAGGTTCTATCACCTCAGGATGCTGAGGTAATAGAACCTAGGGGAAATTGTGGGAAAGTATTTTGAGAATGACGCCACATGCCAAGGTGATGCCGATTTGTCAGCTGAGGTGCCACGTGCCTTGCTTGACGAGGCAATCATGGCATTGCCGAGATGTTTTACAGTAATGCCGAGATTCTAAGATATTCGGATAGGGGACAAAAGTCTTAGATAAGAGAGGACACTTGGTCTGGATAAGGATAAGGCTCATGAGGAGTTTATCCCAATTTTGCTAAGAGTCCGAGATAAGCATTGTGCTTGAGTCCTAGGAAATGAGACTTCTAGGGGACAAAGGCACTGTTAGCTATAAAATAGAGGCACCCTCATGGGTCTTAGGTATGCTTTATTCGTGAGTTTAAGTACTTGTTTAATATCGTTGAGAGATAGATTACTAACTTGATCGTCAGAGTGCCCCCGAGTGGACGAGCCACCGTGGTATTCTCCTTGTCTTGTTGCATGTTGTTAGCTCCATCTATTCTGTTGGTGCTTTGTAACTAAGTTCAATTTTTGGTTGTGTGGTCGGAAATCAACACCCACAATAACAAAAAAAATTACATGATTGTCAAATGTCGAAATGCAGCTAAAAATAAAGTAACCTAAAGAGGCTTTAAGGAAAATCCAGGGTATGTACGTAGTAGCTACCTCAAATGCAACTCGAGTCTCTTCCAAAAATAAAGCACTTAGTCCAGTTCGATACCACCAATACCCTTGTACGTCAGCTGACTTGTTTGCTGAAATTTTACGAGAACAATTACTGTGATAACCCTATTCTATGTTATGTTATTAATCTTAATTATGCTTATGGTTGTGTGCTTAATATGATTTTGGGTGCTAATTATGTGATTATTATGTTTTTGGATTTATATTTGTTCACCGAAGAGAAATTTGTTTGATTTTCTGTTATAAAATTTAATTTGAAGGTCGTAGAGGCAACAGAAATTGAAATTGATTATATTATTGTGATTAGCATGATTTTTAGAGTCTACAGTGAAATTTAATTAAAAATTGATTTATATCAAAATAATTAGATTAATTTAATTTAATTGAGCTTAATTAATTTGCATTAAGCTTAAATTAGTGAACTTGATTAGCCAAACATATATATATATATATATAAGCCAAATGTGTTTAAGCTCATATGATGAACTCAAGGAAAATCAGCCAAGGAGTATAGAGAGAGAGAAGATTCTAGAGAAAGAGGTCACAAAATTGAGGATTTGAACTCAAAACTTAAAGAATTGAAGAACTAGGCTCAAGTTCTAGCAAGAATTGGGAAGATTGAAGCCTCTAGGTGAGTAATTAAACACTAATTCATGAGTTTAAGTTTGTAAAAATGTGGATTCAAAGAATATATGAAGTGAAATACAAGAACGAAGCTGAGTTTGATGAATTTAAGATCAATAGATGTATGCATGTAAGAATTTGCCATAATTTTGCATGTTTGAGTATAAATCATGTTAATCATGTTGTATTGAGGGTTGTTTGACACATGCATGTATGAATTAGAAGGTTTTGAAGTTCAATCTTAAGTTTTGAAGCTTGTACATGCAAGATATAGAACATGGATTATATATATATAATTTATGATTTGAGTTTTGTTGAATTCATGGAATTTTGGACTATGAGTTATAGTTAGCTTCAAATATATGTAATTGAGAATGTTCTTGCAGATTTGAGTAGATCATGCATGAATTTGGGCCCTTGAATGTGTATTTGAAGCTCAAACAAAATTCTAGAAAACCCAGAATTCGACCTCTTTGCTCAAGCGTAGAATAAAGGCAACCAATAGTTTTGCAGAGTCGAGCTATTGGCTTGAACAACAAAAGTGACGCTCGAGCGACCACTCACATTTTTGAACCTTGGCTCGAGTGACCAAAAGTTGAGTTCGAGTGTAAAAATGAAGTGACCAGTACTTTTGCAGACCAAGGGGTCTGCTTGAGCGACCAATGTTTCACTTGGGCAGATGGCCCTGTTTTAGGAAATTTTGTAAAGATAAAAATGTTTTATGCTTCAATTTCCATGCTCTTTCATTTCTGAGCTTTCTTAGGCATACATTGAACATCCTAAATGAGTTAGGGAACATAATAGAAGCATAAGAGAATTAAATAAGTCAAAGAACAGATTGAATTGCTTTGTGACCCAATGTGCTATGAATTGTATAGGGTCAACTGCAAGGGTGAATCAACCGACTGAACACTATGAGTAATATCTTAGTAAAGATATTTTGTTTATATACCTTCTTTTCTAATTGCCACCATGTGGTAAGTTTTCGGAACTCATGAATTTGTACTATGAATGAGTGTTCTATCCATTTGATATGTTTAACAAGTATATGAAATGGGCCCAAGGCTGTTTGATATGTTTAACGAGTATATGAAATGGGCCCAAGGTCATTTGATATGATTAACAAGGACACGAAATGGGCGTAAGGCCGTTAGAATATGTATGTGATCGTGATCATGAACATGACTATGAATATGGACGGGAATATGAATATGGAAATGATGGACCCGAGGTCGTTTAGCTTTGATAATGATTTACCGTGTGCTATATATATATATAAGTGTATTTATCTATCTCATTCATATAACCTCTCTACTCTAGTATTATTCACTAGGCTTTCGTTTACTCTTTATTTATATGTATGTAGGTGAGCAAAGGGATGTCCCACCCTAGCCTTAGTGGAAATGAGAAAAGAAACCGAGTTTTTGAGAAGTGAACCAAGGTCGCCTCACGCAAGAGGCTTTTGTCATGATCTTTTGTTTTGCTCTTCTACTTTGTCTTTGTACTTTTGAAGATCACGTTTGATCACTTTTGTATATAAGCTTATGGCTTGGCTAACTATGTACATGAATGATCCTAGATTATGCACTCTGTGATTATCTATAGTGTGAGTTATCAAATATATGTGAGATGTTTTTGTAAGCACAATTCATTGGACAAAATTTTTAAGTCTACTTCCGCTTTGGCTCCTTTATTACTATTAAATATGTTTGCTTCTGTCTGAGGCCGCAGATAATCTCATGATTACTGGCCGGTCATGACCTTAATCTACAGGGGCGGGTTCGGGTCATGACAGAGTAGTATCAGAGCACGAGTTAGTAACTTACACACTTGTCATGACAGAGTGGTATCAGAGCACGAGTTAATAACTCACACACTTGTCCAAATGAGCAATAAAATGTCTGGAAAAGATTTAGGTTACATTCATCTGACAAGTATATGGTTAAATGTATTGAGAATATGCTTAAATGTTTGAAATATATGACTATGTGATATATGAATTGTTGCCTATCTATATATATGTGCTTTTTGTATATGCCTACTTGTATATGCTTCTATATGAAAATAATGCAAGATTAATCAGATAATGGTGAGAACAAGAACTGATGAACTAGAAGAATCCTCTACTGCTAGAATGGATAGAATGGAAAGATTGATACAGGAAATGTCGGAAACACTAAGGCAATAACAATAGTGGCAGCAGCCGCCACCTCCACCTCCACCTCCACCTCCGGCACAACCTATGCAAGATTTGCGAAATGATGATCGAACAATAGCTCTTACTAAGGAATTTAAGAAAACGAAACCACCATTTTTTCACGGAGGAGTAGATCCATTAAAGGCCGAGGCTTGTGTCCTAGGCATTGAAAAATTGTTTGAAGTATGCCCATGCCTTGAAGCACAGAAGGTACAATTGGTTGTATTCACACTGGAAGACGAGGCAAGAAGGTGGTGGGTGTTAATCCATGATGACAACAAAGGTATAGACCGGACACAATTTCTTGAACTCTTTTATGACAAATACTTTCCATAATGTTTTCAGGACAGGAAAGTGTCAGAATTCGAAGGGCTTAAGCAAGGTAACATGACCATGGTCCAGTATGAAGCAAAGTTTACAGAATTGGCCAGCTTTGGTCCGCACATGATCGACACAGACTATAAAAAAGCGAGAAAATTCGAGGGATTGGACACTCCGTCAAAGTACGTCGTCCATATTTCCTCTTTGACTTGCAGAATGTCTTCATCAGGGAACAAATATTCCATCGCCTCATCGCCCTCCACTGGGTGGTCGGCCAGGAATTCCGCTACAGTTCTTCCTTTAACAGACTTGCGTGTAACATATTTGAGATCAAATTCGGAGAGAAGAAGCAGCCAACGAGCTAGCCTACCCGTAAGTGCCGGTTTCTCAAAGAGATATTTAATGGGATCTAATCTCGAAACCAGAATTACAGAGTAGGCTAACAAGTAGTGTCTCAACTTCCTGGTAGCGTATACCAAGGCTAAGCAAGCTTTCTCCAAGGGAGTGTAGCGGGTCTCGCAGTCTAGCATCTTCTTGCTCAAGTAGCAGATAGCCTTCTCCACCTTATCCTCAAATTCCTGAACAAGCATACACTCCATGGTCGAGTCTGTCACTGACAAATACAAAATTAAAGGCTTCTCCCGCTCTGGTGATGACAACACATGCGGATTCTAAAGGTATTGCTTAACCTGCTCAAAGGCAAACTGACATCGATCTTCCCATCAGAATTTCTTTCCTTTCTTTAAGAGACCAAATAGTGGTTCACAAGTCAAGGTTAATTTGAGAATAAACCGTTTTATGAATTGCACTTTACCCAAAAAGCCGCTTACCTCCTTTTCCGTCCTTAGTGGTGACATTTCTAAGATGGCCTTGATTTTGGAAGGATCTACTTTAATTCCCCTCTGTGTGATCAGAAAGCCCAGCATTTTCCCTGCCGTCATACTGAAGCTGCATTTTTACGGATTTAACCTCAATCTATATTTCCTGATCCGTTGAAAGAATTTTTCCAGGGCAGTGTAGTGGCCTTCTCGCTCTTTGGACTTGACAATCATGGCGTCTACGTACACTTCAACCTCTTTGGGGATCATATCATGTAGAATGGTGGTCGCAGTCCTTTAATAGGTAGCCCCAGCATTTTTCAACCCAAACGACATGACTCGGTAGCAGTACGTACCCCATAGCGTGGTGAAAGCCGTATTTTCTCTATCCTCCAGTGCCATCAGAATCTGTTTATATTCGGAAAACTCATCCATAAAGGAGAACAAGGCATGGCCGGCGGTGAAGTCTACCAACTCATTAATATGCAGTAGTGGAAAGTCATCCTTCGGGCTGGCTCTGTTCAAGTCCCAAAAGTTGACACAAACCCGAATTTTGCCATCCTTTTTCGGCACTAGAACGATATTAGCCAATCAGGTTGGATATTCGAACACTAACAAGAATCCTGCATCAATTTGCTTGGTGACCTCTTCCTTGATTTTTAGTGTCCAATCCGGACGAATTTTGTGCAACTTCTGCTTGACTGATCGGGCCTCGAGGTCAAGAGGGATCTGTGGCTGTATGATCTCAGAATCGATTCCAGGCATGTCTTCGTAGGACCACGCAAAAACATCTTTGAAATCTTTTAATAAAGCGATTAAACGTCCGCGTTCCTCCAAAGACAACGTGGACCCGATCTAGGCCAAGCGTGGATCCTTCTCAGTACCCACATTAATGGCAATGATTTCATCAAAACAAGGCTTTACAAACCTCTCGTCCTCTTGATTAATTAATTTTTTCAAAGCTAGAGGAATTTCTTCCTCTTCGTTTTCGTTAAAATTCTAAAATCCTTGGTCAATACAATAAACCAACGGCACAGAGAAATACATAGAATCTGCAGTGTTTTCATTCAAAAGGTCTAGATCTTCGGTTACAGACTCAAAAGAAAAGTTGAATGAAGACCTAGATAGGACTTTGGCATCCAAGTTACCACCCCCGAAAATACCAGACTCAAACCCCCCGGACAGACTTGAATCTGATCCCGACCCCACAGACTCAGTGGAATCAGATTCTGGCTCATCACCTAATTCAAAATTGGAAAGGTAGCCTTCTTCCAGTTGCCAAGTAAGGGGCGGTGCCATCGATGCATCCAGAATGCCACTGGTTGGGTCCACACCCAGTTCTTCCCCAATCATGAAGAAAGTAAAGTTATCCCCCAAGTTCTCTAGATCGGCCGTAGAATCTGTTAGGAGATTGGCCAGTGCTACCCCCACTTCAACCTCACTGTTGTCTGAGTCATCTTCTGTGCTCTGGTTGGCCTTGATGCTTGGTTCAACCCTTTCCTCATCATTGTCCTACAGTTAATGGTCAAAGAAGATCTCGAATTCGGGGACACGCTCATTTGAGGAATTTATCCAAGGCTTAGGAAAGCTGTAAAAAGGGAAAATTCTCTCCCTCTCGAACAAAACGGCCATTCAACATCCCCCGGATTGGCCTATGGACAAGCTCATATTGCTTTCCAACTTTCTTGGCTTTGGCTCTGCCTCTCATTTTTTCCCCCTTTCTGATCCAGTCCTCTTTGGTGGGTACATAGCCTAGTCTAAAGGCATGTGGGTAGTGTGGCACCTCCACCAGCGCTGCAACACCTTTCTGCCCGCTCTTTCCAAGTCCCATTCCTAGAACATGCCTGTAGACGCGCCCGAACATCCTGGTCTCCGCACCTCGAATTGGGGCGCGAAATCCCATTTTGTTCATTTGGGCTTACTACTACAGTTCGGACTCAAATGTCACGATTCTGAATCTAATCTCGCAAAGTGCAATGCAAGACCGATAAATCACCAAAGAGTCCAAATCCGGCAAATCGTTTTGGAAAACTGATTTTTGTAAAGAAGTGCCAAACATGGACTGCTTTGCCAGATACAAAGTCACCACCTAAATGTTTTATTTTTGGAAAATTTAGGAAACCCTGACTCGTGCCTAAGGCCACGTGTCCGTCATCACCAAAGTTGTCTCGGCTCGGGAACTTGGGTACAACAGGGGAAGGTCATGCAATGAGCACCCCCGCTCGCCCGATCAAAGATCGGCCTGTACTAAGCATGATATCTTGTTTTTGAAAACACATGCGTTCTTATTCCGGTTATTAACCTAGAATTACTATGTGATGTGCACAGCATACAAGTATAGACTAGATCGTCTAAGTTGGAACAAAGCATTGCATATTTGTTTGTTTGAAAATGGTTTGTAGTTTGCTACTCGCGAGTAGGCTAAATCGAGGATTTCAATGAATTGTTCCAATTCAAGCAATCCACTCTTCACCCACAGGCATTCAGATAGTTAAACACTTAAGCAAATAGCCTCATGGTAAGCATGCTATCATGGCAACATTAACACACATACGATATGCTAAAGCGTAAAAAGCTTGCCTAGTACTCCAAGCCAAAACAATAGCTAGTTAGTAATCAGTGCATGATCCTAGTTCATGTTAAGATGGCTAATGCAACACATGCGAAATGCAACTAGAAATAGGCTCGGCTATTCTAAGATGTCATATGAAATGCAACAATTGATACATGTATTCAACTTGGAATTGAAATACGATGCAGTTTGTATGATGTGCCGAACCCGGTGCATGCAAGACAGATGAATGGATGCACGCATGCAAGCATAAGTACGCTAATTGAAAATGACCCTAAAACTAACCATCAAAAACAGGTAAGTAAAAGGGAGAAAGAAATAGGGGTTGGAAGACATGCACACATGCACGCACACTTATTACAAAATTTGCCCTCTCAACGGAGGGTCCGAATGAATAATACAAACTAATTAACTAACTAACAAGCTAATTAATTATTACATAACCGAATGAATAACTAGCTACAACTAATTATTACAAAACTTAATTAATTAACAAATTAACTAATTAAATTACAAAACCGAATGCTAACTAACAAGTAAGCATTTAAACAGTAAACAATTCTATTCTAGCTCTGGTTGAAGGAGAAGAGGATGCATGCTCGGTTGCTGTCCTGAAAAGCTCTCCGGTTGCTCCCAAGAGGTTCTGTTTGCAAGGTGTCTTTGAGAACTAGCTGCTGGAACTTACCAAAACAGTGCTGAGGAGTGCACCAGTGGCCTGCCGGCCATGAGGAGCTACTGCCGACCCCCCTGCCGACCAAGAGTGGGCACTGCCGGCCAAGAATGAAGGTCTGCCGGCCATCTACAAGGCACTGTCGGCCACTGGTGTGCGGTGACACCAAGCTGCAACAGAGCACAAAATAGAGAAAAGTGAGGGTCTCCCAAGGATATGTACGCACTACACCACCCCATATCACCTCAAAACATCAAGGGAGAGGCATAATCGGATCCAAGACCATCAATCACGCATCTCGATGCATAATGGCCAAAGATCCAACTCGTGCACATTTCAATGTAAAATGAATGCACAAAAACACATAAGCGCCTAGAACTCTATCATATTTGATCAAGAGCGTCGGTGACCGAGAATTGAGACACGTTTCATCACTTGAAGTATGAAACGTCCCTCATTTCTCGGGCTCGGATTAACACTTAATCCAAACAACAATGCAACACAAGCATGGCATACACAATGCGATTCAAGCATGCAAACATGCAATATGACTTAAGCATGCAAACATGTAATGCAATATGAATAACCTAACAAGGCTAATGGCATGCACAATGCTAATACATGCGACAACTAAGCATACGCAATTGTTGGCTTTTTGGCTTTCGAAGGGTATTTTTGTAAATGCGAGCGTGCCAGCAAGGATCAATCAGTCCTTACAGAAATGTTAATTGCCAACCAATTATCAGACGATTATGTTTTAGTTCTTTCAGCCTCAATGAAGAGGACTTTTACTGGTGGCTTGACTTAGGAGAAATTAAACAAAATAACAGTTAAATGAAGAGTAATTGAAGTATTTCATTAGAATGAAAACTTACAATGATCCGAACTCAGCCTCGTAGAGGTTTACAGCAACAATCTACTTGAAACTACTCCTATGAATGAAGTGCAGTGCAGGAATTTAAAGTACAGGAATGTAAAGAGCAGGAATTTAAAGAACAGGAAATGTAAAACTGGAAAAGAAAATATGTAAAGTAAGACTGGTTTGTATGATCTGAGTCCGGGGGTTTTCTAGGGTCTTCTTTACTATTTATACTGTTCAAGGGTGACCATCGAATATCACTTCCAACCGTCAAACTGCTCCTCCATGATCATCGATCATGTTGCCCCAATATTAGCTCCATTACGCCATTACTTGCAGTTAAGCTTCCTTCCTAAATTTGAATCTGAAATGCGAGTAATCGTTGGAGCCACGTCACTTTGTATCCCTTTGTTGATCCGCTGCTACTCAGATCTTTTAATAACCAATATTAACTGCCATGTGTACGATCAGGATCGAGGACCTGAATAGTCTTCCTATATTACCCTTATTTCGCCACGCGTCAAATTGTAATTGGCTCTTACAAAATATGTAGCCAACATTACCCCCCGCACTAATATACCCAATATCTGGTGATATTAGTGGATCAAAGTCTTTTCCCACGTCTTAGAACGCGCATGGTTTCCAGTAATGCAACTGTCATTTATCATCTGCATTAAACTCCCCTTCAATCTTTTGAACACCTCCACCACCTTAGTATTCGAATAGACTGGTACACTTTTTATGGCCGAATCAATTATTCCCTCCATTGATCGAGCACACGAAGAGTCATATGATGATGTTGTTCTTCCTCGAAAGAGCCTCCATTCATTAATTAGCCACCTTTACCCACCCTTCTATATTCAGGTCATGGATGCCTTTGCAGATTATCAACCCTTGGACTTCGAACATATTGCCCTTAATCCTTCGAAAAAACTTACAAATATGGACATGGAAAGGTCTTCTTCTGACTTATCCTCAAACTACGAACAAACTGCTCTCAATCCTTTGATTCAGAAAGTTGCAAATATGGACATGGAAAGTTTTCCTTCACAGCCCTCTCTGCATGGGATAAGGCTGTAACTTCTTCCTCTTCTGGGGCTTCTGACTGGACAAACTGGTCCAAACCCGAGGTCTGTGATTTAAGGGAACGAATCAACCATCACTTTGTTGAGTTACTGACCTTTAGAATTCCCTTCATATGCGCGAAGCTCGGTGGTCTATCCTTACGTGCCCATTGACCACCGACGCAGTTTGGAGGAGAATCTGCTTATGGCATGGTATACATCTTCCATGCCTACAAAGACAGTGCATGTTGCCCGACGCCCAGAAGAGACACAAAGATACAATCATCATTCTTAGCTCAAAAGGCGAAGATTTGCTCTTCTGACTGGCTCGATTATATCAATGCCCTTGTTCCTTCTGCCTTGCTCCACTCCTGAGATAGAAGCATCCACGCCTTCTCTTCCGCCAAATCCTTGCTGGATAGAGAAACTGAGGCTTGTTCTCTCCTCGGATAAGGTCTTTCCACCTTACAAACCACACCTTCCCCTACTCCGGCTAAGCGGAAACAAGCTCAACTTTTGCTCCTGCCTTTTCCCACTTGCCTTCAATGTTCTTGAGGACGAAGTCCCTCTTAAGAACTTTCGATGGGCTTGTGATATTCTAACTCGGGGTCATGTCCTCAATCCCCTCGCCCAAGCAAAGCTTCACATGTTTTTGGACCAACTTCTATTGCTTCTTCACTGGCATCGGACCTCTATGAACACCACACAATCTTTAGACCAACTTTCGTCCCTCCGAATTCATGCCCAATACGAAGCAGAAAACTTTATTGAAAAATTCGATGATTTCAAGAATAAAGATTCTGTATACTGGGATGATTTGGATATAGATGAATTGGAACAAGGATTGAGAGAAACAGCTTTCGAAATAAAAGCTGAAGAGCTCTTTTACGAAGTGAGAGCACATCAACTCATGCAGCCAATGTTAGAAGAAATAGAGGACAAAATAAAGAAAGAACATAAATTTATTGATCATTGTTGGACTAAATTCCATGATCTTGTTATTTATTCCATTCCCTATTTTTATGAGCTTGAGTTTGTACCCAAAAATGGCCATTTGATGTAACTGTTTTTGCTTTAATACCACTAAGACTTCTCTTTGTTTGATATGGTTTGATCTTGTCTCCATTTGTCTTTAAAAGCAATTTCAGAGCTTTGAACTGAACAATCTTTTCCTTCGAACCTACATTCAATCGTTTTAAATGAATATTAACAAAACGACCATGAATTTTTTCCAATTTATGGAATGCAGTAGATAGTTTTTGTTGTTTTTCCATTTAGGATCCATGCTTCGAATTTAGCAATCTTACTCTTCAAAACTTGTTTCAATCACAACCAACATATGGTCAATGATTTATTATGATCAATCAGTTTTAAATTGATCTTTTTGTCTTGAACAACAGTCCATACTTTCAAAAATATGGAAGCTCCTTTTGAGGGCTGCACTATTTTAGTTCGAAAAGACAACTTTTCTGAATATATATAAACCAACTATTGGTTTTGATGTTTCGAATGCCAATTTCCATTCCTAAGGGATTTCTAGTTTTACTTCGAAGAATATCACTTTCATTGAGAAACCTAAAACAGGTCTTTAATCCATTGAAGTAAACGAATACTTGAGCATTCTTGCATCCATTGGGTACGGAATGTGCTTTGAAGCTGGCTTCTTAGTTTTGAAGCCGTTGTTATTGGACTTTTAGCGTCAAAATCTGGTGTGTTATGTTTTGAACACCAATTCCCATCCTCACAGAGTCTCAAGTTTCACTTCGAAGGACATTACTTTCACTAAGAAACCTAAGATAGGTCTTTTAATCCCCTTCGAAGTAAATCAAATACTTGAGTATTCTTACATTTTTAAGTACATAAATGTGCTTCGAAGCCGACTTCTTTGTTTCGAAGCCGTTGTTTTTGGCTTTGGCGCCAAAATCTGGTTTTGAAGCCAAATATTTTACTTCGAAGCTAGCCTCAGCAACTGGGCTGTGTTTTTCCCTCCAAATACTATCAATATTTGAAGGAAACTCTTTGTATTCGTACTTTTAGTGCTTAATGAACCAAGCGTTTATATATCCCCCAAACACAAAGGCTTTCGAAACCCTTTTATTTCGTGTTCTGAAATCATTTGCTCGCTCAACACACAAACCCTTTTACTTCTGCCGATCTTCCACTTCTCTCTACTTCCTTTCTCAGCTTCACCTTCTGGAAATGCGTACTATCAATGGCTTCTTCTTCGGTGCCAGTCGTAGAGCGTGCGAGCTTATCTGTAACCCTGAAGAGGATCATTGATGCAGAATGTGAGAAGTACAAAGCTGGGGAGAAAAGCGCTATCGATGGACGAATCTTCGTCCCTCGTCGCCATGTGCAGCAAGATTACGTGCTTGGGCCCATATTCAAGGAGATCCTTACTGAGCTCCCAGCCCTATATCCTCGTTTGGAAAACCAATGTCTTCTTTACGAAGGTGGTCTTGACTGGAGGAATTGGAGGATAAACCGCCCCCACCGATGCTGGCCCACGGTGAGACCGGAGTGGCAAGAATGGTATGACCGGGTTGTCCCTACTAGAACTCTGGACCTTCAAGAGCTCTGCCTTCTCGATGCTCTCCGACTATCCAGGGTAACTATCTCAGAGGACCCTTTCCTAATTCCTGCTGCCTTGTTTTTTTGGAATCCTATCTTTTATTTCTTTCAATTTAGATGTGGGATGATGGCCCCTACTGTTCTTGACATTTGTCATCTACTAGGATTATCCCCAATTGGTACCCCCTTTGGACCAGATTACCCTGACTCAGCAGTCCCTTTCTCCCTCCCCTCTCTTAACTCATCCTATAGCGATTTCGCTAAGGCTGAGAATAAAAGAGAGGGCTTTGTGACTGATAGGGAATTCTTTTCTTTCTTATTGTATTGGCTTTGCAAATTCCTCTTCTGTACCTCCTCTCAGAGAATCATGCCTGAATTTGCCCCTCTTGCCAAAGCCTTCGTTTTACAGAAAAGGGTGGCCTTAGCCCCATATGTTCTAGGCCATGTATATAGAGTCTGTTCCTCTTCTGTGAGAAACCCTTAGATGCTAACCAAGGGGGGCCATTCTGGATCTTCAGCTTTGGCTTTTTGCCTATTTCACCGAGTTACAATCCAAATGCCTTAAATTTTCTGAGCCAAACCCTCTTACTCATGGCATAAGGCTGGCCAATGCTTCACTTTATCCCTCCACTTTTGCTTTTTACTTCTCTTTCTTCCATCAACTTCCAGCTTCCCTTCCTACTTTCCGTTTTCGTCCCTTCGAACCCACCATTGGTCCATCTTGGTTGAGGAATTTCCTAAGTGATAGGTCCTGTGCCTCACCTGCTCACAAAGATATATGGGCTTCCATTCTGATCCCTAAAGAGTTATTTATTGGGACCTTGAACCCCAGAGCCTACAAATGCATAGCTGAGCTGTATTGTCCTGCTCAATTTGCTAGACAATTTGGTTTCACACAAGGGGTCCCAATACCTCTCTGCAGCAATACCAATCTAAGTCTCACTAAGAGGGATCTGAAAGTTCGGAGGTCCAGGCTAGAAGAGGCAACTTCCAAATTTATAGATGACTTGGTCAATTTCGAGTATACCCCTTTCCTTCCTCAGGGTACCTTGTTGAAGAGGTACCAGAACTAGTGGGTGACCAATATGGAAGTATACTAGGTCGTTTCTCCTCAGAACCTGTTAATGGTATTGGATCTGCCCAAGCCCAAAGGAGCTGGAACTGTTACTTCTTCCACTGTTTCAATTGCAGTGCCTGCGTCCACTTCTGCTGCCTCAACTCCTCCTAGAGTCACTCGGGCTGCTTCGAAGAAAGGTATACACCTTTGTTTATTTTCCTTTGGCCTTCTCTATAATGGTTGTAGTCTTATCCTTAGTTCTTCTTTTGTGAAGGTAGCCCACAACAAAAGAAAATGAGACTGCTTGAGCTTGAAAAGAAAACAGCTGAGGTGCAAGCAGAAGAAGAAGAAGAAACAGATCAAGAGCATGAGTCGCCCTTAATAAGAAAGAAAAGAGTGATCGTCCCTACTTCTGACTTAGTCCAAGATGAGACAACTGCCAGAGAGGTAAAAGAGGAGCTCATCTCTACAGAATCTAGATCCCAGATTGAAGAAGTTGAGAAGGAAATTAAGAAGGAACAGACAATACCAATACAGAGAAGAAAGAAAAGAAAGATAACTGTCTCTCCTTCTGATTTCACAGAAGACTCCGATTCCGAGGCAATAGAAAAGAGAAAGAAAGTGACTACTTCTGCTACTAACTTGGTTGAAGATACCATCCATGAGGCAGCTGCCAAGGCAGTAGAACAAGAACATTCTAAGGCCATAATTGTCTTCGAGAGGACTGAGAAGAGACGGCAACAACAATTTCTGAGAGATGAAGCTGCTGCTTGTAACAGCGCCCGCGTGGGACCTCGCTACAGTTCGGACTCCCTTTGGGTTACGGTTCTAAATCTGAACCAAAGAGTCCACATCCGGCAAATTGTTTTGAGAAAACAGATTTCTTTGAAAAGTAGTGCCAAACATGGACTGCTTTGCCAGATTACAGAGTCGCCACCTAAATATTTTAAAATGGGAAATTTAGGAAACCCTGACTCGGTGCCGAAGGCCACGTGTCCGTCATCACCAAATGTCTCGGCTCGGGAGCTTGGGTACGATCGGGGAAGGTCAGCTATGAGCACCCCCTTTCGCCCGGTCCGAAGACCGGCCTCTACTAACCGTGATATCCGATTTTGAAAACATTATGCGTTCTTATCCCAATTTTCAGGCTAGAATTCCTATGTGATGCGCACAACACAAAAGTATAGACTAGATTGCCTAACTTGGAACTAAACATTGCCTTATCCGTTTTATCTCGAAAAACGTGTTCGTTTTTGCTACTCGCAAGTAGGCTAAAATACGGATTTCAATGAGTTGTTCCAACTCACGCAATCCAACCTTCACCCACAGGCATTCAAACAGTAATATCACATAAGCATTTAGCCGCATGGCAATCATACTGTCATGTTAGCATTCACACTCATGTGCTATGCTAAAGCGTAAAAACTTACATCGTACTCCGTGCCAAATACAAGGAACTAGTTAGCAAACATGCATGACCTAGTTCATGTTAAGTGACTAATGCAACACAGGCATAGATGCAATCTAGAGTAGGCTCGGCTAACCCTAAACATGGCATATGAAATGTGCGAATAGCACGTATTCAATTTGGAATTGAAAATTGCAATGCGGTTTGTATGATGTACCGAGCCCGGTGCATGTAAACAAATGCATGAATGCACGCATGCATTACATAAGGTATGCTAAAATAGACGTGCCCTAATCTACCATCGTAAGCAGGTAAATAAAAGGGATAGAAAGAAATGGGGGTTTGGAAGACATACACCTACTCACACACACTTATTACAATTTTGCCCTCGCTCGGAGGGACCGAAAGAATATACAAATTAATTAACTACGCAAGCTAATTAAAATATTACAAATTAATTAAATTAACAAATTTAATTAAAGCAGTAAACCGCCTCGGGATGAGGACCGGATGCAGCGCGCGCTCGGGATTGGCTCGGAACCGCACTGCCATGCACGAGTTGCCTCTGTTTCCTCTGCTCTCCTCCTCAGAAAATTGCCAAAGTCCCAGAAACGCCTCTCAGGGCACTGGGGAGTACCACCGGCTGGGGTAGAGCACCACCGGCTGAAGGAGGAGGCCACCGGCACAAAATGAAGTTATCGGCTAGAAATTTACTGCCGGTCGGCACTAAAAAGTGCCGGTCGGCACAAAATGCCTGCAAAACCTGCAACTCACAGCAGCAGAGGACAACAACATGCATGGCAATGTGATTCAAGGTATTTATGCACTATACACACCCCTTATCATGCTATTGACTCAAAAGGGCATGTGCCTCGATTCCCGGACCACCAATCGCGCGTTTCCATGCACGATGGCCCAAAGAACCAAGAACGCAACTTTGATTTCAAATGCATACAATGCAAAGAATCAAACAAGGGTGCAAACCTCTATCATACTTGACTTCAAGAGGCTTAACATGCACAATGCGAATGCAACCCTAAGCATGTCAACTAGGCATGCAACATGGGCTATGCAACATACTAATGCAAAGGGTTCAAGCAAGCATTCAAGACAAGCATGCAAACCAATTAAATGATGATCTTGTACATGACTTAGGCAACTCAAATAGGCCTAAAATCAGTGGCTAAAGTGCCCAAAAAAAATGGAGGCTAAAATACACACACACATGCATGCAATTATGGTCCAACACTTAGGCACCAACATGGCAACCCCCAAGCACACTTGGAGACACCAAACAAGGGCAATGAGTACACATTATATAGCTCTAAAAATCATGCTAAGCATGATGCCAAATCATGCAATGAAGCAAGCTAAACATGCAACAAATGGCTCAAGTACTTAAGGCAACCCAATGAAACATTGAACTACACTTATGCAAGGCAATTATGGCATGCATTAAACAACTAAAAACAGAGTTTTAGCATGTCAAATTAGGCCCAAAGGACCACTTAGATGGCATCTAAGAGGCTTGAAATCAAGGGCATGCAAAATGGCCAAAACATGAGGCATCCAACACATGCTTTTAAAGCATTAAAGAGGCAACTAAGGCAAGCATACAAGCATACCAAAGGGACTGAAATAGCATATGAAATGGTTCCAAACCATCAAAAATGAAGCAAGCAAGGCATGCTACACACTCATGCTCTTAAGGCCAACAAGCCCAATGCAAAGAGGCTATATTAAGCATGCTAAGATTGACCAAAATAACTATGGACAGACCTCATACATGGCAAAATAAGCATACAAGCTTCATGGATCTAGGCCTAAAACATGCTAGAAACTAAGGCACACAAGCTAGGCATGTTAAGGCAATTTTAAGGCATTACAAAGCAACTATGCAAATCATGCAAAGAGTACTAAAACCAACTTAAAACAGAGTTTAATCATGGCAATATAAGCATGAAAAACAACCAAGACATGCTCAAAACACAACCAAACATGGTGCTCCTTTGGAGGCCTAAACTTGCCCTTTTTAAGGACATCAAGGAGAGGGGGTGGCCCTCCCCTTTTGGAGACTTCAAGGCACCATCTCCACCACTGAAATCCCTCAAGATTTCAATGGGGGAGAGGCCCAAGTACCAAAGTCTCAGATTTCTCACAAAATGGTACAAAAAGTACCCTTTTCAAGGCCTAAGGGTGGTCAAACCTACCCAAAGTGCAAAACACTCTTGATAAACAATGAAGAGGGTTAAAAAACAGAACTTTTATGTGTTACGGACTAAGCACAAAAACAACTCTAAGCTAGGCAAAAATGGAGTGCAAGAATGGGGTAAAAATGACTAGTTTCTTACCCTTGATGACCACCTTCACAAAGGTTGATGTTGTTGCTTCCTTGAGCTTCAAACCAGCCAAGAACACCAAGAACAAGCCCTTAGCACCTCAGTTCCAAGAGGAAGGTGAAACACTAGGTGTTGATGTGCAATAGTAAGGCACAAACACCTAGTGTACAAAACAAGAAAGAAAGAGAGAGATAGGATAGATACACAAAACCTAACCTAAAACCAGAGCTTCTCCCTCTCCTAGAATGTCTAACTCTCTAATTTTCTAACCCTTGAGCCAAGAGAAGAGGCTTCCCTTGTATAGGCCCCCAAAACTTACAAGTTAAGGCATCAAAAGGGCTCATCCCTCCATACACGTGTATGGAGGGGAAACAAACACCAGAAAGCTGTCTGAAAATATCTCCAAAAACAGCTGTAAAGTGGTCGGCAGGGCAAAATGGTCATTTTGCCAAAAAGGGTGCCAACCGGCACAAAATAGTGCCGACCGGCACAATATAGTGCCGGTGGCCTCTAGCCACAGCCGGTGGTATGTGGGGATGCCTCACAAAGCATTCCCTACCCTCCCAAGGCAAAACACAAGTGTTTGGTGCAAAACCAAACACCAAACGGTCGAGTTCGGAGGTCCTGAGGCAAGGCGCGCGTAGCCGAGAACTCCGAGAACTCCAAACGAACACAAACATGGATAATCACCGAGTGTTCCAACGGTGACGTCCAAGTCTTGAGGACGGTAAAAAATGGGGTGTCTACACTGCTGCCGATGCATTACAAAGGGAAACTGCAAGAAGGCAACAAACTGCCAAACATTACTCCCTTCGTAGCTCTCCCATCACTGCCAACATTTCTGAAACAAGTAATTTCGTTTATGCTTCTACTATTTTTCCTTATCAAATTTTGACATTGAAGCTTGACATTACGTTTCTTCCTTTTTGCAGCAACAACTACTGAGGTTATACTTCCAATGAGGACTCCCTCAATTTCAGTTGAAGTTGATCAAATGCAAAATGTAAGGGCTATTCAAATATTACTCTCACTTCCAAGGCCTGCATTTGATATACCCCCTTTGAGGCCAAACATTCCTACATCTCTTCCCTTTGGATTAAATCCATATCTTCCTTTCTTATCTTTGGATCTACCTCCATTTAATTCTTTTCTGAGCCTTGCTCTTTCTTCTCCTTCTAAGGAAATTTTAACCATTACCTCTTCTTCGAAGGTATCTGATTCCCCATTTGAGGGTGCTGGTAGTTCTCCAACTCATAGTTCATTACTTTTGCCTACTTCCAGCCCCTCTTCACTTGATTCATTGGTGGCTAAGACCATAGAGACTGCCAAAGATGCTCCATCCATTTCTCCTATCCCTATGCAGTCCTCTATACCTTCCACCACAACTCTCTCTACACCCCTCATGTCTACGGATGAGGTAGACATTTTCGAAGCCAAGCTAGCCAGTCTCTTCGATGTGCCCTCTACCTCTCCAATAACCAATTTTGAAGCTAAGCCATTAGTTTTGGCCGACTCCTTGCTAAAAATTCTTGAAAGCTCTCCTTCCTCCAGCAGCAAGCCTTCTGCACCTCTGATGGGCTTAGACACCTGCCTGGAACTGTTAATCTCCTTTTCGAGGCTCCCCTTCGAGGCTTTGCAAAGGCCTATAATAAGAGATGGGTTCCTCCAGTGCTGCAAAGTTGCTGAACAGTCAGGTATTGATGTCTCAAGTCACTTATCCCAAGCAGCAGCTACTATCGACTTCTACATCAACATTTCCCATACTGCCAAAGCTGCAGAGGAGAAATTGGCTAGAGACCAGAGTTTTGTTTCCCAAGTACATACTGAAGTCTCAGAGGTCAAGGAACAACACTCCTTTGCCTCTCACTTCCAAGTTCAACTGCTGGAGAGGAAAGCTCAACTTGAAGAGGAGCTATCTACAGTGAACCAGGCCTTAGTCCAAACTGACACCAAACTGCAGATCACCAACCAAGAATTGGCCAATCGAAAGCAAGAAATGACCACAGCCATTCAGTTGGTTTCCTCATTTAAGAATAGGAAGTCTGTTGTAAAAGAATAACTAAGGCATTGTAATGATTTTTGGGCCAATTTATGGCATAATGTATTTAACTCTTTATGAAGAAAAACAAATTCTGATTTATCATTTGAGTGCTCTTGTGTTCTTTTGCTTGACATTTATTCTACTCCTTGTGTTTCCCAAATGGTTGGGAAATAAGGCTTCAAATATCTCCCACTGATCTTTTTGGGATGTATGTATCCATTCAAATTTCTCAAATGGTATGCCCCAAAAGGCAGGACTCTATGAATTTGATATGGTCCTTCCCAATTAGGAGACCATTTACCAAACTTATGGCTTTTAATTCCTATTGAGAGTATTGTCTTCCATACCAAATCACCTTCATCAAAGCCAATGTATTTGACTTTTTTATTGTAATTTTTGGCTGCTTTCTTCTTTCGAAAGAGAATACTATTTAATGCCAAAATTCTGGTTTCATCTATGCTTTCTAATTCCAAGCACATACTCTGATGGTATTGCTCAGGATTTAGCTGGTCTTGGCATCTAACCCTCAATGATTTAACATTAATTTCCACAGGTAACACTACATCATGCCCATACACCAAGGCATAAGGAGTAACTCCTGTGCTTGACCTTGGGGAAGTTCTATAAGCCCACAATACATCCAATAATAAGTCATGACAATCCCTAGGATTGTCTTCCACAACCTTTTGTATTCCTTTCTTCAAGGACTTATTGGATGATTCAGCTTGACCATTGGCTTGTGCATAATATGGGGTGGAATTAACGAGACTAATTCCAAATTCTGCCACAAAAGACTTCACCATCTCCCCATCGAACACAGTCCCATTATCCACAGTTATAGTTTGTGGGATGCCAAATCTATGGATTAGATCCTTAATAAATCCAATAACCTCAGTCTGGTCTACAGCCTTGTATGGCTTAGCTTCGACCCACTTAGTGAAGTAATCAGTGGCCGCTAGAATGAAACAATGATGCTTCAAAGAAGGGGGTGTATTTTCCCCATCATATCCATGGCCCATCCTCTGAATGGCCAAGGCTTCACTACTGCATGTATGTCAGTTAGGGCACATGCCTTATTGTGCCATGCTTTTGGCATGCCTGGCAACCCTTTGCATACTCTATGCAGTCTTTAAGGATAGTGGCCAATAGTAGAAATGCCTTCGAAGCAACCATCTCATCTTCACACCAGGCTGATGAGCACCACAGATGCCTTCATGAACCTCAGCCATAGCTATTAATGCTTCTTTTGGGCCTAAACATTCCAGCAATAAGCCATCTCCCCTCCTTTTATAGAAAGCATTACCATATATCATATATTGCATAGACTGCAATTTAATTTTCCTGCTGGCCTTCGAAGATGGACCAGCCAAGTATTGCATTATTGGATGCCTCCAATCTTGTTCTTGCAAGTCATTACGATTGACTTCCAAGACCACATTCCTTTTATTCAAAGGTGGTATCAATTTCTGATATGTTGTTTGGCTATGTTCCT
>JAPPVO010002706.1:0-14903 GCA_030407325.1 Camellia japonica | reverse complement strand
TAATATAATAAAATAGCATGCAGACAACATGTAACACGTCCCGGGGGGACCTCGGCTACAGTTCGGACTCTCGACTTTGTTGCGGTTCTAAATCTGAACCAAAGAGTCCACCTCTGGCAAATTGTTTTGAAGAAAAAACAGATTTTTGAAAAAGTAGTGCCAAACATGGACTGCTTTGCCAGATTACAGAGTCGCCACCTAAATATTTTTTAATGGGGGAATTTAGGAAACCCTGACTCGGTGCCGAAGGCCACGTGTCCGTCATCACCAAAGTGACTTGGCTCGGGAGCTTGGGTACGATCGGGGAAGGTCAGCTATGAGCACCCCCTTTCGCCCGGTCCGAAGACCGGCCTCTACTAACCGTGATATCCTTTTTTGAAAACATTACATGCTCTTTCCAATTATTAGCCTAGAATTACTATGTTATGCGCGCAGCAAACAAGTATAGACTAGATCGCCTAATTTGGAAATAAGCATTGCATATCCGTTTGTTTTGAAAATGCTTTCGAATTTGCTACTCGCAAGTAGGCTAAAAAACGGATTTCAATGAGTTTTTCCAACTCAAACAATCCAACCTTCACCCACAGGCATTCAAACAGTTTATCTCATGTAAGCATTTAGCCGCATGGTAAGCATACTGTCATGTTAACATTCACACGCATGCGATATGCTAAAGCATAAATACTTACATCGTACTCCGTGCCAAAACAATAACCCGGTTAGCAAACATGCATGACCTAGTTCATGTTAAGTGGCTAATGCATCGCATACGGGATGTAATCTAGACAGGCTCGGCTACCCTAAGCATGGCACATGAAATGCAACAACTATCACGTATTCAATTTTGGAATTGAAATACAATGCAGTTTGCATGATGTGCCGAGCCCGATGCATGTAAACAAATGCATGAATGCACGCATGCATTGCATAAGGTATGCTAAAATAAGTATGCCCTAATACTAACCATAAAAAGCAGGTAAGTAAAAGGGAGAGAAAGAAGTGGGGATTGGAAGACATGCACCCACTCACACACACTTATTACATTTTTGCCCTCGCTCGGAGGGACCAAATAAATATTACAGTCCGAATAATAAATAAATTAAATAAATTATTACACAATTCTAATTATTAAAATCAAAGCAAATAAATAAATAAATGCAATGGGGCCTCAGCCCTGCCTTGGGATGTGCGAGTGATGCGTGCTCGATCCGTCTTGCCCGGAAAACCCGTGTCATGGCACTGTTGCTTCTGCTTTTACTGTCCTGCCTCTCAAAAATTCCCAAAGTTCTGGGATACCTTCCAAATGGTCTTACGTACCCACCGGCTGGGAAAGAGTGGTCATCGGCTATTTGAGTGTCCACACGGCTGCATATGGAGTTTATCGGCACAAAAACAGTGCCGATCGCACAACACAAACTGCCGGCCGGCAGAAAGTCCCTGCAGCAGACAGATTGACAGCAGCAGCCAAGACAGCAATGCATGGCATGGGTTTTGGGAGGGCATGTAAGCATGGTCATGCCTCCTCTCTTGGGGACTCAAGGAGTTAAGACTCTTTTTCTTGGGCCACCAATGGTGCATTTCAATGCATTATAGCCCAAAGAACCAAGGTTGCATTTGATGTAAATGCATGCAAACAAGCAAATGAAATCCAAAGCCTTTTATCATGTGTTGGTCCAAGCCTTGGTGACCAAGAATTGAGGTTATTGCACCACTGGAGTGTGAACTCCTCTCAATTCTTATGCTTAGGTTGACAACCCCAACCAAGCCATGAGATGCATGTATGCAACATGGTTCAATAATTGCAACAATGATGCAAGGACGCAAGGCATACCAAGTGTCATGCAACTAACACAATAGGCATGCAAAATGCTAGAGCATGCAAGGCACAAGTGGCAGTGGACATGACCAATCAAGCCTAGAACTAGCATGTACTCAAGGCTTCATCAATCAAACATGCAACAATCATTATGTAAGCATGCAATGGTGGACTCAAGTCAAATGGGCAGCCCTTAAACTAGCCCAAAACAGTGGCAAGAGTGACCAATGAGCATGCCAATATGCAAACCAAATAAGGCCAAGTCCAAGGCACCAAAAGGAGCACACCTTACTACCTTAACAAACCACAACATGGCATACACCAAGCAAGCAAAAACAGATTTCTAGCATGCGAAGAGACACCCAAATCCCCTCACATGCACCCAAAATGCATTAATCATGGAAGCATACACAAGGCCCATTCTTAGGCATAAAAGACACCCTTTTAAAGCATGAAAGAGATGACAAGCACGAACAAGTGGGCATGATTTGGACTGAATTATGATCTAAAATGATGCCAAATCATGAGATCAATGCAAGCTAAACATGCTAGAGACTCACACACCCCAAGATTTACAAACTAGAATGCAAAAACAAACATGTCAAGCATACTAACTAATAAAAACAGTGGCCCACAGCCTCTAACATGGCAAAATAATGCTAGCATCTCCATGAAACTAAGCTAAAAACATACTAAAATCATGGCCTCAAAGTATGGCATGCTTTTGAGCATAAGAAAGCATTTCAAAACAAGTATGAGAGACATGTAGAGTGACAAATCCGACCAAAAAACAGAATTTAAACATGCTCCAAAACACTCAAAAAACTCTTAAATGAAGCCAAACAAGACTATGCATACATGCTATTCTTTGAACCCAAAACAAAGGCAAACAAGGATCAAGGGAGAGGGGTGTCCCTCCCCTTTATGTGACTTCAAAACACCTCCCTCCCACTGAAAACCCACTGGTTTTCAGTGGTGAGAAGTCCAAGAACAACAAGTAAAAAGGGGCTTAAGCAAAGGCACAAAAGTGGCCATACAAGGCCTAATAGGATGGACCTTTGCTCAAACCAAAAAAGGACCTTAAAGAAGGTTCAAGAACAAGTAAAAACAAGACTTTTTTTATCTTAAACACAAACTCAAAAACACAAAGTAAAGAGGGTAGAAAAGGGTTGCAAGAATGGGGAATATAAAGTGATGTTCTTACCCTTGAAGATCCCTTGAAGAACAAGTGGTGCAGCCACTCTCTAATGCTCAAAACCAGTCCAAAACCAACACAAATAACCTTCCAAGTCTCTCAATCTCGAGCTAAGGTAAAGGTGTGTGTAATGGTGCAAAAGTGAGGTAAATCTACACTTTCAAGCCTAAAATCACACACACAAGAGGAGAGAGATGGAGATCTATGTATCTATAGATATATGACAGAGAAATATATGTATAAGCTCTGGTTTTTGCCTCCAAAATGCTAACCCTTAGCCAAGAGGAGGAGCTCTCCTCTTATAGGCATTGTAAAGCTTGTCAAACAAGCTTGGAAGGAGTGTATCCCCTCCATACACGTGTATGAAGGGGAGCAAAAGCTACAAAGCTGTCTGAAAATATCCCAGAAAGCAAGTGCACAGTAGTCGGCAGGGCAAAATGGTCATTTCGCCAAAAATAGTGCCGACCGGCACAAAATAGTGCCGACCGGCACAATATAGTGCCGATGGAAAAAACCAGCCAGCCGGTGGCCTCTAGCCACAGCCGGTGGTATGTGGGGGTGCCTCACAAGGCACTCCCTGCCCTTCCAAGGCGAAACACAAGTTTGGTGCAAAACCAACACCAAAACGGTCGAGTTTGGAGGTCGTGAGGCAAGGCGCGCGGGCCGAGAACTCCGGAACTCCAAACGAACACAAACATGGATAATCACCGAGTGTTCAAGCGGTGACGTCCAAGTCTTGAGGACGGTCAAAAATGGGGTGTCTACACACATCCTTTGAGCTACTATAATATGCCAGGACCATGACTCAGAATTCAATACACAGTGAATTTGCATCTGAAATTAAGTCACAATACATATACACAATTCAGCCCGAGAATGGGTATTTAACAAGATGTTAGGTACAAATCGACTAAAGTCAGTGAACAGTAGTACAAAAGACCAAGCCCAACAAAGCTGCGCTAGCATGCAAAAGGCTTCTCCAAGTGCCTGGTTGTCCTTAGTTGGCAAAAGGTAGATGCTAATGAGGCTAGGACTACCACCCAGTTGATTTCCTACAGGATCAGGACAAAATAACAGAATGAGACAAGCTCAATGAGTAATAATACTTAGACAGTTTAAGAGCAAACTTCAATTGCAATATATAGTAGTGTATTAAGGAGTCCGAAATTAACTTATGCTTTCAGAACGACCGTTGGTTAGTACAGTTATTACAGAACAGCCTTTCGGCCCAGGACATCCTTTCGGCCCAGAACAGCCTTACGGCTCAGGACAGCCTTTCGGCCCAGGACAGGCCTTACGGCTCAGACAGCCTTACAGCTCAGGACATACAAATACGTACGTGAATCTTTTTAACATTTCCTTTCCATTGAGTTTCAATCAGTACGTATGCTACAAAACCATAACTGACAGAGAAGAATGTTACTAACAGACATTGGCGGTAAATAAATGTACGTTCAATGTATTATTACTCACAGCGTTATGACGGCGTGCTAGTGCCTTCTGGAGTGTGCCCTGCACACAATCATAAGTTGTAAATTAGTTCTCCTCCTGCGTAAATTATTGAGGAACCATTCTGTGTCATCATACTTCATATGAATTTTAAACCGTTTAACATCATCAAAAAATATTCTAAAAAATACCAGGAAGTCAAGCACGTAAAACTGAACAAGCACAATTTTTCCTGAAATAAGTCCTCCGCTCGAGCGGACTGTACAATTCAAATAAAATGCTGAGAGGTTGCTTTTTGCGCTCGAGCGGGAATCCTCCGCTCGAGCGACAGGGTAATTTCGAAAAAACTGTTGAGAGGGTAATTTCCTCGCTCGAGCGGGGTTTCCGCCGCTCGAGCGGACCACGCAAATTCTAAAAATTCTGGACTTCCAATTTGAGTTCCAACTTGATATTCAAAGTTTCCATCTATCTTTTACAACACAAAACAAAGCCTCACAATGGTTTTAACATCAAATTAAGGTGCTAAATCACACATTAAATCAATCACAACCCTCTTTACATTTTCAATCATCCAACCCATACTCAAACCAACCATGATCCTTCCATAATTCCCATTACTTTGGGTTTACATACATATATGCATAAAGAGCTACTCAAACTTCGAATTCAAACCCATAGTTGAATAGTTTTCATGAAATAATAAGGAAATAAGAGATAGCTTTCTTCCATAGCTCAATTTAGTTCATCAACACAAATCATCACATAAGCTCTTCATCTACCATAACTTGTCAACAAAAGAAGAATTCCCAACCAAGAGTAAGAGAGAGAGAGACTAAATAAGAAATTTGTCATACCTTGAGTTTAATTTAAGCAATCTTCACAAATTTCCCCAAATCCCTCTTCTAGGTTGTCTTCTCTCCAATTCTCACGAAACTCCTCTTCTTTGTTGCATACAAGAGTTGTTTCTAAGTCCCATAAATATCTCAAGTTGATATATATCCATTTGTTATTATAATAAGAGAATAGGACAAAATTTAATCAATTAAGCATCCTAATTGAAATTCACAGAAAATCCCATTAGAGCTTAAAAATTATGCAAATTCGAAATATCAAATCAATTTCTGAAAATTAAGCCTCTAAGGCGCCCAATTTCAGATCCGAACAGGTTAATTGTGACAGATAATGGTCCAAACCAACAGATAGAAATCCATTTTTCTAAGTTCCATTTAATTCAATGTAATTTCATATAGAATTTCATAATATGCATTCGAAACACAGAACAGAGAGCTGAAAGCTACCAGAATCATGTACGAGGTCGGGTATTACATAATCCCGTTTGGAGACCATTTTTCGGTTTTCGGAGCCGTCGGTCGTGCGCCTCGGTCGGACCGCTTAACTTTCTCCATTTGGCACGGTTTTTGGACAGCTTGAACCTTTTGAACCTTCGTTTTAGCTTCTTGAGGAAGCATGAACCTTTTGAACCCTTATTTAGCTTCTAGGGAAGTTAAACCTTCTGAACCTTCGTTTTAGAGTCTTGAGGGAGCTTGAACCTTTCGAACCTTGGTTTTAGCTTCTTGGGGGCGCTTGGACCTTTTGAACCTTTTGAACCTTTGTTTTAGCTTCTTGAGGGAGCTTGAACCTTTTGAACCCTGGTTTTAGCTTCTTGACGAAGTTGAACCTTCTGAACTTTCGTTTTAGCTTCCTGAGGGAGCCTGAACCTTTTGACCCATCGTTTTAGCTTCTTGAGGAGCTTGAAACCTTTTGAACATTCGTTTTAGCCTCTTGAGGGCGCTTGAACCTTTTGAACCCCTGTTTTGGCTTCTTGAGGAAGCTTGAAATTTTGAACTTTTCAACCTTCGTTTTAGCTTCTTGAGGAAGCTTGAAACCTTTTGAACCTTCGTTTTAGCTTCTTGAGGAAGCTTGAACCTTTGGAACCTTTGCTCTAGCTTCTCCGAGGAAGCTTGAACCTTTTGAACCGGTTTTAGCTTCTTGAGGAAGTTGAACCTTCTGAACCTTCGTTTTAGTTGCCTGAGGGAGCTTGAACCTTTTGAACCTTCCTTTTATCTTCTTGAGGGAGCTTGAACCTTTTGAACCTTCATTTTAGCTTCTTGAGGGAGCTTGAACCTTTTGAACCCTTGTTTTGGCTTCTTGAGGAAGCTAGAACCTTTTGAACCTTCGTTTTAGCTTCTTAGGAAGCAAAAACCTTTTGAACCTTCGTTTTCTTCGTGAGAAGCTTAAACTTTTGAACCTTTGCTCTAGCTTCTCCAAGAAGCTTGAAACTTTTGAACCTTTGCTCTAGCTTCTCTAAGAAGCTTGAACCTTTTGCTCCAGCTTCTCGAAGAACTTGAACCCTCTTGTTTCTCTATAAGAGAGGGCCTCCCTCTCCTTTAGAGAGGTTGAAAAAATTTGTCTAAGGAAAAGCACATATATCTCTATATCTCTACATTCTAGGTTTAGAGAGGGTGTTTGTTCTTGGGCTTTAACACCACCGGTGATTGCGCATGTTGTGCTCGTTCTGAGGTTACGGAGTTTCGGCTGAGAGCCTTACCCCGGACCTCGGGACTCTTTTGTGCTTTGCCTCGATTTGCGAACCAGATTCTGTTTTCTCTCCCCGAAGGGAGGGAGAGGTTTCGTAGACCATCTCTCAGTGGCCGTAGGCTACTTTTCGTGGTCGTAGACCACTGTTCCCATTTGGAGACCATTTTCCGGATTTTCGAAGCCGTCGGTCGTTGCCGCGGTTCGGGACACTTAACTTTCTCCGTTTGGCACGGTTTTTGGACAGCTTGAACCTTTTGAACCTTCGTTTTAGCTTCTTGAGGAAGCTTGAACCTTTTGAACCCTATTTTAGCTTCTTGAGGAAGTTAAACCTTCTGAACCTTCGTTTCAGCTTCTTGAGTGAGCTTGAACCTTTTGAACCTTGGTTTTAGCTTCTTGAGGCGCTTGGACCTTTTGAACCTTCGTTTTAGCTTCTTGAGGGAGCTTGAACTTTTGAACCCTGGTTTTAGCTTCCTGACGAAGTTGAATCTTCTGAACCTTCGTTTTAGCTTCCTGAGGGAGTTTGAACCTTTTGAACCTTCGTTTTAGCCTCTTGGGGAGCTTGAACCTTTTGAAGCCCTGTTTTGGCTTCTTGAGGAAGCTTGAAATTTTGAACTTTTCAACCTTCGTTTTAGCTTCTTGAGGAAGCTTGAACCTTTTGAACATTCGTTTTAGCTTCTTGAGGAAGCTTGAACCTTTTGAACCTTTGCTCTAGCCTCCGAGGAAGCTTGGACCTTTCGAACCCTGGTTTTAGCTTCTTGAGGAAGTTGAACCTTGAACCTTCGTTTTAGTTTCGTGAGGGAGCTTGAATCTTTTGAACCTTCGTTTTAGCTTCTTGAGGGAGTTTGAACCTTTTCAACCTTCGTTTTAGCTTCTTGAGGGAGCTTGAACTTTTTGAACCCTTTAAACCCTTGTTTTGGCTTCTTGAGGAAGCTTGAACCTTTTGAACCTTCGTTTTTGATTCTTGAGGAAGCTTGAACCTTTTGAACCTTCGTTTTAACTTCTTGAGGAAGTTTGAACCTTTTGAACCTTTGCTCAAGCTTCTCCAAGAAGCTTGAACCCTTTGCTCTAGCTTCTCCAAGAAGCTTGAAACTTTTGAACCTTTTCTCTAGCTTCTCTATGAAGCTTGAACCTTTTGCTCTAGCTCCTCCAAGAAGCTTGAACCCTCTTGTTTCTCTATAAGAGAGGGCCTCCCTCTCCTTTAGAGAGGTTGAAAAAAATTTGTCTAAAGAAAAGCACATATATCTCTCTATATCTCTACATCCTAGGCTTAGAGAGGGTGTTTGTTCTTGGCCTTTAACACCACCGGTGATTGCGCATGTTGTGCTCGTTCTGAGGTTACGGAGTTTCGGCTGAGACCCTTACTCCGACCTCGGGACTCTTTTGTGCTTTGCCTCGATTTGCGAACCAGGTTCTGTTTTCTCTCCGAAGGGGGAGAGGTTTCGTAGACCATCTCTCAGTGGCCGTAGGCTACTTTTCGTGGTCGTAGACCACTGTTCCATTTGGAGAGCATTTTCCGATTTTCGGAGCGTCGGTCGTGCGCCTCGGTTCGGGACCGCTTAACTTTCTCCGTTTGGCACGGTTTTTGGACAGCTTGAACCTTTTGAACCTTCGTTTTAGCTTCTTGAGAAGCTTGAACCTTTTGAACCCTTATTTTAGCTTCTTGAGGAAGTTAAACCTTCTGAACCTTCGTTTTTGCTTCTTGAGGGAGCTTGAACCTTTTCAACCTTGGTTTTAGCTTCTTGAGGGCGCTTGGACCTTTTGAACCTTCGTTTTAGCTTCTTGAGGAAGCTTGAACCTTTTGAACCCTGGTTTTAGCTTCTTGACGAAGTTAAACCTTCTGAACCTTCGTTTTAGTTTCCTGAGGGAGCTTGAACCTTTTGAACCTTCGTTTTAGCTTTTGAGGGAGCTTGAACCTTTTGAACCTTCGTTTTAGCTTCTTGAGGGAGCTTGAACCTTTTGAACCCTTGTTTTGGCTTCTTGAAAGGCTTGAACATTTTGAACCTTCGTTTTAGCTTCTTGAGGAAGATTGAACCTTTTGAACCTTCGTTTTAGCTTCTTGAGGAAGCTTGAACTTTTGAACCTTTGCTCTAGCTTCTCTAAGAAGCTTGAACCTTTGCTCTAACTTCTCAAGAAGCTTGAATCTTGAACCTTTGCTCTAACTTCTCCAAGAAGCTTGAACGCCCTTGTTTCTCTATAAGAGAGGGCCTCCTTCTCCTTTAGAGAGTTGGAAAAAATTTGTCTAAGGAAAAGCACATATATCTCTCTATATCTCTACATTCTAGGCTTAGAAGGTGTTTGTTCTTTGCCTTTAACACCATCGGTGATTGCGCATGTTGTGCTCGTTCTGAGGTTACGGAGTTTCGGCTGAGAGCCTTACCTCCGGACCTCGGGACTCTTTTGTTCTTTGCCTCGATTTGCGAACCAGGTTCTGTTTTCTCTCCCCGAAAGGAGGGAGAGGTATCGTAGACCATCTCTCAGTGGCCGTAGGCTACTTTTCGTGGTCGTAGACCACTGTTCCCGTTTGGAGAACATTTTTCGGTTTTCGGAGCCGTCGGTCGTGCGCCTCGGTTCGAGACCGCTTAACTTTCTCCGTTTGACACGTTTTTGGACAGCTTGAACCTTTTGAACCTTCGTTTTAGCTTCTTGAGGAAGCTTGAACCTTTTGAACCCTTATTTTAGCTTCTTGAGGAAGTTAAACCTTCTGAACCTTCGTTTTAGCTTCTTGAGGGAGCTTGAACCTTTTGAACCTTGGTTTTAGCTTCTTGAGGGCGCTTGGACCTTTTGAACCTTCGTTTTAGCTTCTTGAGGGAGCTTGAAACTTTTGAACCCTGGTTTTAGCTTCTGACGAAGTTGAATCTTCTGAACCTTCGTTTTAGATTCCTGAGGAGTTTGAACCATTTGAACCTTCTTTTAGCCTCTTGGGGAGCTTGAACCTTTTGAAGCCCTGTTTTGGCTTCTTGAGGAAGCTTGAAATTTTGAACTTTTCAACCTTCGTTTTAGCTTCTTGAGGAAGCTTGAACCTTTTGAACATTCGTTTTAGCTTCTTGAGGAAGCTTGAACCTTTTGAACCTTTGCTCTAGCTTCTCCGAGGAAGCTTGGACCTTTTGAACCCTGGTTTTAGCTTCTTGAGGAAGTTGAACCTTCCGAACCTTCGTTTTAGTTTCGTGAGGGAGCTTGAATCTTTTGAACCTTCGTTTTAGCTTCTTGAGGGAGTTTGAACCTTTTCAACCTTCGTTTTAGCTTCTGAAGGAGCTTGAACCTTTTGAACCCTTAAACCCTTGTTTTGGCTTATTGAGGAAGCTTGAACCTTTTGAACCATCGTTTTAGATTCTTGAGGAAGCTTGAACCTTTTGAACCTTCGTTTTAACTTCTAGAGGAAGTTTGAACCTTTTGAACCTTTGCTCTAGCTTCCCCAAGAAGCTTGAACCCTTTGCTCTAGCTTCTCCAAGAAGCTTGAAACTTTTGAACCTTTTCCCTAGCTTCTCTAAGAAGCTTGAACCTTTTGCTCTAGCTCCTCCAAGAAGCTTGAACCCTCTTGTTTCTCTATAAGAGAGGGCCTCCTTCTCCTTTAGAGAGGTTGAAAAAAATTTGAACCTTTTGAACCTTCGTTTTAGCTTCTTGAGGAAGCTTGAACCTTTTGAGCCCTTATTTTAGCTTCTTGAGGAAGTTAAACCTTCTGAACCTTCGTTTTAGCTTCTTGAAGGAGCTTGAACCTTTTGAACCTTGGTTTTAGCTTCTTGAGACAGCTTGAACCTTTTGAACCTTCGTTTTAGCTTCTTGAGGAAGCTTGAACCTTTTGAACCCTTATTTTAGGTTCTTGACGAACTTGAACCTTCTGAACCTTCGTTTTAGCTTCTTGAGGGAGCTTGAACCTTTTGAACCTTGGTTTTAGCTTCTTGAGGGCGCTTAGACCTTTTGAACCTTCGTTTTAGCTTCTTGAGGGAGCTTGAACCTTTTGAACCCTGGTTTTAGCTTCTTGACGAAGTTGAACCTTCTGAACCTTCGTTTTAGATTCCCGAGGGAGCCTGAACCTTTTGAACCTTCGTTTTAGCTTCTTGAGGGAGCTTGAACCTTTTGAACCTTCGTTTTAGCCTCTTGAGGGAGCTTGAACCTTTTGAACCCCTGTTTTGGCTTCTTGTGGAAGCTTGAAATTTTGAACTTTTCAACCTTCGTTTTGGCTTCTTGAGGAAGCTTGAACCTTTTGAACCTTCGTTTTAGCTTCTTGAGGAAGCTTGAACCTTTTGAACCTTTGCTCTAGCTTCTCCGAGCAAGCTTGAACCTTTTGAACCTTGGTTTTAGTTTCTTGAGGAAGTTGAACCTTCTGAACCTTCTTTTTAGTTTCCTGAGGGAGTTTGAACCTTTTGAACCTTCGTTTTAGCTTCTTGAGGGAGCTTGAACCATTTGAACCTTCGTTTTGGTTTCTTGAGGGAGCTTGAACCTTTTGAACCCTTGTTTTGGCTTCTTGAGGAAGCTTGAACCTTTTGAAACTTCTTGAGGAAGCTTGAACCTTTTGAACCTTCGTTTTAGCTTCTTGAGGAAGCTTGAACCTTTTGAACCTTTGCTCTAGCTTCTCCAAAAAGCTTGAACCCTTTGCTCTAGCTTCTCCAAGAAGCTTGAAACTTTTGAACGTTTTGCTCTAGTTTCTCTAAGAAGCTAGAACCTTTTGCTCTAGCTTCTCCAAGAAACTTGAACGCTCTTGCTCTATAAGAAAGGGGCCCCCTCTCCTTTAGAGAGGTTAAAAAAAATTTGTCTAAGGAAAAGCACATATATCTCTCTATATCTCTACATTCTAGGCTTAGAGAGGGTGTTTGTTCTTGGCCTTTAACACCACCGCGGATTGCGCATGTTGTGCTCATTCTGAGGTTACCGAGTTTCGACTGAGAGCCTTACCTCCGGACCTCGGGACTCTTTTGTGTTTTGCCTCGATTTGCGAACCAGGTTCTGTTTTCTCACCCCGACGGGAGGGAGAGGTTTCGTAGGCCATCTCTCAGTGGCCGTAGGCTACTTTTCGTGGTCGTAGACCACTGTTCCCATTTGGAGACCATTTTCCGGTTTTCGGGGCCGCCGGTCGTGCGCCTCGGTTCGGGACCGCTTAACTTTCTCCGTTTGGCACGGTTTTTGGACAGCTTGAACCTTTTGAACCTTCGTTTTAGCTTCTTGAGGAAGCTTGAACCTTTTGAACCCTTATTTTAGCTTCTTGAGGAAGTTAAACCTTCTGAACCTTCGTTTTTTGCTTCTTGAGGGAGCTTGAACCTTTTCAACCTTGGTTTTAGCTTCTTGAGGGCGCTTGGACCTTTTGAACCTTCGTTTTAGCTTCTTGAGGAAGCTTGAACCTTTTGAACCCTGGTTTTAGCTTCTTGACGAAGTTAAACCTTCTGAACCTTCGTTTTAGTTTCCTGAGGGAGCTTGAACCTTTTGAACCTTCGTTTTAGCTTTTTGAGGGAGCTTGAACCTTTTGAACCTTCGTTTTAGCTTCTTGAGGGAGCTTGAACCTTTTGAACCCTTGTTTTGGCTTCTTGAAAAGGCTTGAACATTTTGAACCTTCGTTTTAGCTTCTTGAGGAAGATTGAACCTTTTGAACCTTCGTTTTAGCTTCTTGAGGAAGCTTGACCTTTTGAACCTTTGCTCTAGCTTCTCTAAGAAGCTTGAACCCTTTGCTCTAACTTCTCCAAGAAGCTTGAATCTTTTGAACCTTTGCTCTAACTTCTCCAAGAAGCTTGAACGCCCTTGTTTCTCTATAAGAGAGGGCCTCCTTCTCCTTTAGAGAGGTTGGAAAAAATTTGTCTAAGGAAAAGCACATATATCTCTCTATATCTCTACATTCTAGGCTTAGAGAAGGTGTTTGTTCTTTGCCTTTAACACCATCGGTGATTGCGCATGTTGTGCTCGTTCTGAGGTTACGGAGTTTCGGCTGAGAGCCTTACCTCCGGACCTCGGGACTCTTTTGTTCTTTGCCTCGATTTGCGAACCAGGTTCTGTTTTCTCTCCCCGAAAGGAGGGAGAGGTATCGTAGACCATCTCTCAGTGGCCGTAGGCTACTTTTCGTGGTCGTAGACCACTGTTCCCGTTTGGAGAACATTTTTCGGTTTTCGGAGCCGTCGGTCGTGCGCCTCGGTTCGGGACCGCTTAACTTTCTCCGTTTGACACGGTTTTTGGACAGCTTGAACCTTTTGAACCTTCGTTTTAGCTTCTTGAGGAAGCTTGAACCTTTTGAACCCTTATTTTAGCTTCTTGAGGAAGTTAAACCTTCTGAACCTTCGTTTTAGCTTCTTGAGGGAGCTTGAACCTTTTGAACCTTGGTTTTAGCTTCTTGAGGGCGCTTGGACCTTTTGAACCTTCGTTTTAGCTTCTTGAGGGAGCTTGAAACTTTTGAACCCTGGTTTTAGCTTCCTGACGAAGTTGAATCTTCTGAACCTTCGTTTTAGATTCCTGAGGGAGTTTGAACCATTTGAACCTTCGTTTTAGCCTCTTGGGGGAGCTTGAACCTTTTGAAGCCCTGTTTTGGCTTCTTGAGGAAGCTTGAAATTTTGAACTTTTCAACCTTCGTTTTAGCTTCTTGAGGAAGCTTGAACCTTTTGAACCTTTGCTCTAGCTTCTCCGAGGAAGCTTGGACCTTTTGAACCCTGGTTTTAGCTTCTTGAGGAAGTTGAACCTTCCGAACCTTCGTTTTAGTTTCGTGAGGGAGCTTGAATCTTTTGAACCTTCGTTTGAGCTTCTTGAGGGAGTTTGAACCTTTTCAACCTTCGTTTTAGCTTCTTGAAGGAGCTTGAACCTTTTGAACCCTTTAAACCCTTGTTTTGGCTTATTGAGGAAGCTTGAACCTTTTGAACCATCGTTTTAGATTCTTGAGGAAGCTTGAACCTTTTGAACCTTCGTTTTAACTTCTAGAGGAAGTTGAACCTTTTGAACCTTTGCTCTAGCTTCCCCAAGAAGCTTGAACCCTTTGCTCTAGCTTCTCCAAGAAGCTTGAAACTTTTGAACCTTTTCCTAGCTTCTCTAAGAAGCTTGAACCTTTTGCTCTAGCTCCTCCAAGAAGCTTGAACCCTCTTGTTTCTCTATAGAGAGGGCCTCCTTCTCCTTTAGAGAGGTTGAAAAAAATTTGAACCTTTTGAACCTTCGTTTTAGCTTCTTGAGGAAGCTTGAACCTTTTGAGCCCTTATTTTAGCTTCTTGAGGAAGTTAAACCTTCTGAACCTTCGTTTTAGCTTCTTGAAGGAGCTTGAACCTTTTGAACCTTGGTTTTAGCTTCTTGAGGGCGCTTGGACCATTTGAACCTTCGATTTAGCTTCTTGAGGGAGCTTGAACCTTTTGAACCCTGGTTTTAGGTTCTTGACGAAGTTGAACCTTCTGAACCTTCGTTTTAGATTCTTGAGGGAGCCTGAACCTTTTGAACCTTCGTTTTAGCTTCTTGAGGGAGCCTGAAACTATTGAACCCTCGTTTAGCCTCTTGACAGAGCTTGAACCTTTTGAACCCTGTTTTGGCTTCTTGAGGAAGCTTGAAATTTTGAACTTTTCAACCTTCGTTTTAGCTTCTTGAGGAAGCTGGAACCTTTTGAACCTTTGCTCTAGCATCTCCAAGAAGCTTGAAACTTTTGAACCTTTGCTCTAGCTTCTCTAAAAAGCTTGAACCTTTTGCTCTAGCTTCTCCAAGAAGCTTGAACCCTCTTGTTTCTCTATAAGAGAGGGCCTCCCTCTCCTTTAGAGAGGTTGAAAAAAATTTGTCTAAGGAAAAACACATATATCTCTCTATATCTCTACATTCTAGGCTTAGAGAGGGTGTTTGTTCTTGGCCTTTAACACCACCGGTGATTGCGCATGTTGTGCTCGTTCTGAGGTTACGGAGTTTCGGTTGAGAGCGTTACCTCCGGACCTCGGGACTCTTTTGTGTTTTGCCTCGATTTGCGAA